>OY757912.1:98342784-98380284 GCA_963585895.1 Sepioteuthis lessoniana
CAATAGCCTATCGATAGCTGTCCATGCCTTTGCTAGTCACATGTTGATGTCATTCTCGTTGATGAGACGCTTGTCTATAAGTTTCAGAGAACCACCCTTTAGTGTGGAGATGTTGCCTCTTTAATTAAAGCATCTGCATTCCGTTTTGTCTGCATTCACATGGTAGCCTATGCCCCCAGCTGCCTGTTCCAGACTATGTAGTAGGGATTCAGCATGGGTGAGTGTATCTGCCTGAAGAACTGTGTCCTCAGTGAAGTCCATGTCCATAATAGTTTGTGTAGTGTATCTTCTGCTTTACCAGTGTAAAGTCATTTTCTTTCATTAAATCTATAGATGTTTGAAGCATGTAGTCTACACAGATAATGCACAGATATGGGGCTAATATGTTCCCTTGCTGCACACCTGTGACAATGTCAAAGAAGTCTATGTCTCCATCCAGTGATCGAACTTTTACTTTTGTGTTTTTAAATAGCATCATTATGGCTGTGACGGTTTCTTTGGGGAGACCATAGATGAGAAGTATTTACTCCATCTTCCCTTTGTTTATGGAGTCAAATGCCTGGGAGAAGTCTGTAAATAATAATGTTGCCTTGAGGTTTTTTTGCATGAACTCCTTCTAATACTTGACAGATAGTCAAAATTTATGATGTCGTGGATCAATTTCTCCAATAGCCATTTTGGTTCTTCCTAAGTATTTTCTCAATTTTTGGTTCAATGCAGTTGAGTAGCAGAGCATTGTAGATCTTGGTGGCTATGGATGTAAGGGTTGTACCTCTGTAGTTCTTGGCTATTCCAAGGTCACCTTTCTTGAGGAAAGAGAAGATGCAGCCTTTTGTCTGTCTATTGTGTTCTGGTTATGTACAGTGTTGCAGTGTCAGAGTTGTATGTCGTCGAATTTCCTTGTCTTCTATTCTTTTGGGGGTATTTCATCAAGAACTGCAGCTTTCCTATTTAAAAATTTTTTTGTACTACGTTGAATTCTTCTTGCGTAAACTGTCCTAGTTTGTTGTTTAGTTGATTACTAATAATTTTCTTGAATCATCCATAACTTTTGGAGGTTTTCCAAGTAAATTCTTGAAATGTTGTTTCCATAGGTGTATTCATTCTTCTTGGATGGCAGCATTCAGTTTAGCTTTCACAGTACTCTTCCTTCTACTCACTATGTTTACTGTCTGCCATGCTATCTTACATTATCTATCTTCAACCAAGTCTCTTATCTCATTGATCAGATTTTGGATGTATTCCGTTTGTTCTTTTAGGTGTACATTTGTTTAATTTGTGACTTAAGTTTCTGAGCATAGATATTAGTTAGGTTCCCATTGCATAGGGATGCGGTTTTTACGTCAGCACATCTTTTCTTAACTGCTATTGTCTCTCAAGTTTTGCTCTTAGTTTAGTTGGCATGGATTCTTGCATTCTGCTGCTGCTTCTATGTGCCCATTGATGCAGTTCTCATATTCGTCATTCGGAGTAATTGTTTCTGATATCTCCTGAAGTGCATTGAATTTGTTGATTAGTGTTAACATATATTTATTGCTAATGACCTTATTCCTAAGCAGAAACCAGTCATAGTGTACAGTTGTGGTTGTTTGCACCGGATTCCTGTTCTTGTCGCATACTATGACTATGTTATGATCTATTGCAGATGCTGTCAGCTCTGGTAGTTGGCCTATTCTATTTAAAATTCTAACGTCAAATGTTTCCATTTGTATTGTGCTTTTACATTTAAGTAATTTTTGGTTTGTTTGAGTTCTGTGGCTGATTTTTTTAACATTGAGGCTAGAGCTCAAACCTCAGTAGGATGCATTCCCTTTTTACTTGCACGAAGGACAATGCGGTTTGGACATGAGTCATGGTAACCTTTCGATGGCTCTATTTTAACCTCATCAATAGATGCCATCCAAGAAGATAAGTAGCAATAGTTCCTCGACTGAACTATATGATCCCATGGGTCTTGTCTGTCCAGCATCTGGTGAGGCGTGTCGATGACCTGTCATTGGGTTTGTCCACTTCAACGTCCACCACACTGCTTCTCATGGCTTCTGAGGTATACTTTGTGGGGAAAAAAGGAGGTCCTTTTTCTTCCCTTACTTCTTGTTCCTCCTCCTACATGTGTTGAGTTTTAACTTAGTATAAGATTTTACTTTTGTACACAGAATAAAATGTAAAGCATGTATTTAAAAAACAGTTAAGTAAAAGAAAAAAAGCCAACTAACCCGGTAGTTGTCCATTTCAAAACATAGTGGCTAAAGATTTTTTTTGTTTCTTATAGGAATGCGAGCCTTGTACTTCAAAAGTGGAATGGCATGTGTGTTAAATTTGATGTCTTTTTATAGAGATAAACTAAAAGAAATAACATACGAAACCTCACATTTACTGCCCCTCAAACATCACCTGATAAGAGCTTGTGTGATTGGTTAAGAGCCATTGTTGGCTACCAATCAGAGCACATAAGACATACGACATTATGTTCTGTTTTGGGGTACAAACACATCACTCTCTTACATACGCAGCAAACCATCTAAGTAAGATGTTAACACGCCAGTAACTTATAAGAGCTGATGACAACTTAAGGTTGACCACACGGAAGCAACAGACATTTAACAACCTAAGTGACAAGATAAGTTCCCAGAACAACTCTAGCTCTTCATTAATTTTTACATTTTGCTTTTTGTATTACATTTGTAATTGTTATTGTTGAGAATATACCATTTTGTTGAAGTGTCGTGTCCTGTTTTCTTTGCCACTACCTTTTAAGCTTATTTTGTCTGTCTAATTGGTACAATTTGCAAAATAATTGACAATACAGGCATACATTTTTCCAGTGTTTTCCATTTTAACCCCGCCTCTCACTACACCCACACATACTTGAAATCCCCAAGACATTTCATTTTTACACTAACTTAGATTTTCAAAGACTGTGCAATATTTTGAAAAGAAATGTACATAAAAGTTGTAATGTTCTTGTATTTACAAATGAATTTATTTTATCTTTCCTTCCATTGTGTTCTGTGTTAGTATGTCATGTATAGACTAATGCTAATATCAGTCCATGAAGAGAGTAAAATTGACTAAAATATCTTCCTCACCCCAAACATCCCAATATTGCAATAAGAATGGGATGGTTAAAGTTATATTCTGTTGAGGTTATTTATATTAGAATAATTTAAGGACTAAATCATTCTCTAGGTCTACAGAAAAACCCTTGTTGTTCTGCCCTAGAATAGAACTGATTACCACTTAGTTCTGTAAGATTTGATGTTAGGAGAGATACTTGCACAAACATTCTATAAAATGATAATAGAAAGTGATTTTTACACTGAATTTGAGAGTAATTGTGAAAATAAAGACAACAATGTTAACTCTTAATATTATCAACAAGTGAATGGCTTTCTGAATTGTTAAAAAGGAAGTGACTTACATGTGAAATGGAAATGAATAGAAAAATGTTGAAAGAGAAATATGTCAGAAAAGGGAGTCTTTTGCTGCATTATGATGGTTGCTCTGGCTAACTTGAAGAGTTTTTTTCCACTTTTAATGAAGTACGTATTGAGAATGATGGAAGTTTGGTTTGGTTTGTTGGGTTTTATGACATATCAACCTTTGTAGGTTATTTAACACCAAATCCATTTTTATGTAAATAAGCTGTTCTATTTAAAACAATTCAGTTTAGCATAAGTACACAGTTTAATGGTCAAAAACATTTCCATTTCTAACTAATCAAGCAGTTGTATGTAACAATTTGGTTAAGTGTAAATACAGTTTTAATGTCGAAAAACAGTTCTATTTCAAATAATTCAGTTAAGCATAAGCACGCAGTTTAAATGTAAGTACGGTTTAATTGTAAAAGTTATTTCTATTTCAAACTATTCAGTTTTATTCAAACAATTCATTTTAGCATAAGTATGCTGTTGATTCTATTTAACCCATAGATAGGACCCTTATCAGGTGCTACCACTCCGGGCCAGAGTGGACCTGGGAGCGATGGCAATGAAGGGGTACTCCGCATTCCCCAAAGCTCCAGCATTGCTGGAACCTCACCATCAGATTGTTTAGTGTCATATCCAGGACACTCGTTGGGGGGGGGCTTACCCCTCTGCAGAGGTGCAGTCAGTGTATTCTACAGCCCCAGCTGACTGGGCAATGATGGAAGTTAATGCTGATGAAAATGATTGAGTACACGTAGTGATGCTGGTATCTCACCCAGGATTTAGCACTTTAGAGATGGTTGGGCAGCATAATGGCTTTGTAGATGGTTGTTTTATGTCTTTCTCGAAGTTTGTGTTTTTCCAGATATATTTTTGTAACCTGACACAAGCCTGGTTTGATTTTCTCTGTCTGTTGTTTATCTCTTTGTCTAGCCTGGCATTGTCACCCTGTTGGCAGGTCTTACAGTATAGCAACTGGATCTTCTCCAGAGGAGCAAGAACTTTGCTGAAAGGGGTGACCAGGGTATGATACTCACCAACATCTGATAGTGAGGCTCTGGTTCTAGGGAGTGTGTAGTCCTCATTCATTGCGATGACCCTCTGATCCAGAGTGGTTGTACCTATTTGGGTAATATTTATGGGTCTGATAAATCAGTTTAAAAATTATTAGCATTGAATAGGAATCCGTGAAATCATCTGTTTACAAATGCATGTTTAAAAAAACAATTAACAAAAAAAATTAACGCAGATGGATCTAAAAAATTGTCATATTGGGAAGATATTTGGAAATTAAAATTTAGCATAAAAAATATAAAGTACTATATATTGGATACAAAAATATTAAAGTTGAATTTAAATCAAGCAACTGGGAAGTAAAAATACATTAATGAGGAATGCAATCTAAGAGTTAGCTTTGATGATACATTTAAAGATGACATATTTTGTCTATTGTATTGAGGGTACATGTAATGATTGGCTGGATGATTACAAATCTTATCCTAAGTTAGTCAAATGTGGTTTTAAGAATATATAAAACCTTAATAAGATCTTATATAAAATAGTGTGATATTGGAAATTGAAGGGTATATAAAGAAGAGTAATGAAAATAATAAGAAGACAAAAACTTACAGTTTCAGAGAGATTGGAGAAATTAATGTTAATTGGAAGTTTGAAAGTAATAAATGGGATTTCTAATTATGGAAGACATTTTGTCACTATTTCTCCTTGAACTAGAAATCTACTGTCAAGGCAGATTTCAAAAACTAAATCTATTTACCACTTTGATTTTGGCTAATAGAGTAATATTTTTTTGGAACAAATTGCCAAATTAAATCAAAAACAGTAATGGTGTAAAATATTTTAAGATTAAATTGAATGATATCAGAAGTAATGATAAAAAGAATTTAAAAGAGTATTTTTGTATTGGATAAATTACTTAACTGAATTTGATCTGTATATAGATATTGTATTAATAGTGTATATTTTCTCTGCAAATATTCTTTTTTCTTTTTCATATAAGGTTGATTTGAGAAGCTTGAAGAAAAGAGAAATACCCAAGGAGGCACAGCAAATAAATGATAAAAAAATAATAATAATAAATGTGCAATTTAAAATAAATGCAATGAAACATTGAAAATATCATAAAAACTTTTCAAATAATTCAAATTTTGGCATCAAATAACTCATAATGAGTTGATAAGCCATTAAATATATCAAATGAAACCAAAACAGCCTGGCATTAGAGGCTGATGCAACTATGTAGGCAAAGTTTTTGTCTAGTGATAAACCAATTAAGGTGAATTTTGATGCTGGATAATATTTTTCTTCAGATTAACTTCTATGTCAAAGATTACTGTGGCCTTTATTGGACCTGACTTGGGGTTGCCTTTGAGTGAGCAACAAAGAGTTGTATTATCTACAAACAAGAGAACTCTTACTAGCTGCCTGATGATTTTAGTGTATGCATTGAGTCAATTTACATTTAACAGGTTGCTGTTTGTACATGTGTGAAGGTACATATGTTCTATCTTCTACCTCTTCTGTAGCATGTTTTAACATAATGCTATAGAATAATGAAAACAGTACGGCCTCCAGCACACAACATTAAGCCATTTATAATTGGAAAGATTTCAAGAAGTCTCTGCCATATCTGACTGTACCAAGCAGTGCCTCATGGAGTTGGGCAGAGCAACTTTTCTAAGCTAATTCAGTAACTTGATCTGCTTATGATATTGAACTGTTTTGTCAAGTCAACAAAGGTTGCTGACATAAAGCCCTTTGTTTTGTTCCTAATATTTTTCTTATTCTTCAGTTAGCTATCAAACCACATTGGGAGGTGATCTTTGGCAAGCAGAGTTACTTGTCCATTTAGTAGTATTCTCATGGGGATTTTGCCGGTAGCTGGAAGCTAAGTAATAGACAATTGTGTTAGAGCAGTCAAACTTTGTTTTTTTAAGGATTATAGTGACTACATTTTTGAAATCTGTGAGTAGTTTTTTCTTTCCCCAACAGCAAACAGAGTTTGTAGAATTTGCATGCAAATTTCTGGAGAGATGCCATTAACATATGCAGTTTTTTCATGGTTCTGCTGCTTAATGGCTTGCACATTTTCTTTTGGTGTTGGTACCTCATAACGCAGCAAATACTAAAGATATATATATGTGTGTGTATGTGTGTATATATGTGTGTGTGCATATATGTGTGTATGTGTGTGTATATATACGTGTATGTATATATATATGTGTGTGTGTGTATATGTATATATATATATATACATATATGTGTGTGTGTATATGTATATATATATATGTGTGTGTGTATGTGTATATATATATGTGTGTGTGTGTGTATATATATATATATATATATATATATATATACACACAAACACACACATATTTATAAAGTTCATAGTATATATATGATAATATTCAAAAAGATGATAATAGTCTTTTTACTTTAGGAAAATATTAACATGCTTGCTTAGAGAGTAGAATAAGTACATTTGTGAATATTCACAGAAGAGTTTTATCACAGCCCACTACTGATGATTCTTTATCTGGGTGAAAAATTAATGTATTAATTAACTAGAAAAATTACATGATAATTGAATTTGATATGACTTATATTTTTGCTTTTTTTTAAACTAATATACTTATTTAACTATAGTGTTTCATTCACATAGCAATACATAAAATTGCTTAGGCATTAAAAATAGAACTGAATTGTATAACTTTTGGTGTGAAATGTTTTGAAGCAATCTGTGTTATACATTGAAAATTAAGAAACAAAAGAATTGTCAGTGGTCAGGAATTAACATTAGATTTACTGACTTTAATCATAATTCTTAAATAAGTGCACATCTGAATGGAGTCAGAAAGTAGAAATGATCTTAACTCTTAACTTCCTGTACAGCATGCCTAAAGTTTAGCAAATTGCATGCATTGTACCTTTATATTCACATTTTTCAGAGTAGTTGTTTCTTAAGAGTTTTTTGCACACAGTTATATGATATCAAATATTCCTGTCTTATACAAATGATTTACACACAGTTGTATGACTTGAATCCTATTTAATACTCATATCTTACATACAATTATATAATTTTAAGTTATTATTTCTATTTAATAAGAATCATTTATTTGCATACAACTGTATCCTTCCAAATGACTGCTAATAATAATCCTTTGTAAACAATTTTAGCTTCACTTAATTATTCTTAATACAAAAAAAAAAAACACACTGTAATTTGGTATTAAGTATTCCTATCTAATACATATAAATTTCCAACAGATTTATTCGACCCATATAGGGTACCCTAAAATGTACTACAATTTAAGGTTAAAGTGAACCAGGAAGTGATGACAATTAAGGGATACCTCACATTCTTCAGAGCTCTAGAACTTGAACCACATCACTGGATGCATTTTAGCATCCTACTTGGTACACAAGAGGTTTAGAAATTATCATTTCTTTATATAATATTCAGCATTGTACACATTTTCATTTGATATTTTTTTCACTGTCACATTTTCCCATACCAGAATATAATGAATATTATTATCCTTGGAGGTTGATATGCCATTAAACAAAGAAACCAAACCAAACTTTACTCCTCTGCAGAGAATACAGTCACTGTATTTTGAGCCCTGAAGACAAAGCTGTCTCAGTGCTAGTAGATAAAACTGCAGGATTAATACTATTCAAATATTGATATCTTTAATGTGAAGTAGTAGTAGTAGTAGTAGTAGTTGTAATAGTCATCATAAAAATATTAATAACATGATACACTGTAAAAAAATACTGTTTTTGTCTTCATCTTCAAAATTGATCTTATTTTAGAAATTCTTCACAGGAATGGAAGTTAAATCAAAATGTACTTATTTTTTCTCTTATTTTTTGGTCCCATCTGTGACAAACTGTTGATGCCTGGAGGTCATTACAAGACAAGATGATTTGATATTGAAAAGCTATTTCGAATCAATTCTAGCATCAAAAGAAAAATGTCACAGCTGAAACAATGTACAGAAACTATGTAAACATTGAAATTGGCACCTTGTAAAGATTATTGCTTTATTTCATTTTCAAGATGTAATTTTAATTCATTAATGGCTAATAGGTTGTAATTTGTGAAAATTTCATCTCCTTTAATTCTGTACTTTCTTAATACTCATGCATCGTAATGAATTTTTATGATTATATGGGATCACTCCTAAAATTAGAAAAAAAAAGCAAACAAAAATTTAAAGAATCACATATCTAATCCTTCTAAGGACTTAAAAAATATCAATTTCATTTTCTGCTGTCATTTTTATACAGCACAAGTACACTAGTACTTGTATAATGATGTTTTCCCATGAGTATCTACGATGACCATTGACTCAGCTAAAATTAAACAGATGCTTTTTTTTTATAGTGGTGAAAGCTTGTGTTGAGCCAACACCTTAAGGCGTTGGTTGACCTAGCCACACTTGTTGGATGAGCTGATTACAGAAGAATGGCATAACAATGTCTCGTTCTCAGTTGGCTCTTGTCTTGGAGGAGGACTTCACTCAGTGAACTTAAATATCCAAGATAAACTGTATAAATATGAGAAAGCGACTCTTTATTCCGTATTCATATTGGAGTGGTGTTATAATATTACTGGTAATATGAAGATATCATCCCAACAGTTGTTGAACTCAATCCTTTTGCTTTGGAGAAGTTCTTATTAGTATAATTCATTCATGTTCACTGGTTTTCTGAACAACACACCTCAGATTTTGAATTCAGAAATTTTCTCTTAGAATGGTTACCCTATCAAGGCTGAAAAGACTAGGGTGGAAGAAATGAGGATACATGTCTTTCCCAAATGGGATGACTGTGAAGTGAGATACAATCTTGTCCAGGATTTGAATTTATAAGTTCATTTTCTTCAGTGATAACCATTACACTATATGCTCATTTTACACGCAATAAGAATCACTTTTCTAATATTCTGAGAGGCGGGAAGTTCTGTGGAATAATGGCTAATGTGCTGAACTGTAACATCATAGTGAACTCCAGTTGTATTATTACTGTTTCTTTTGCATTGAATAACTCACAAGGGTTGATATGCTATTAAACAAAGAAACCAAACCTAACATTCTGAAGATGATATAAATAAGCATCAATATTATCATAACAATGACCACAACTCTTGTTTGTAAATAAAATGTTTGCTACCTACAAGTAAGTGTGAACAGAGTTTGTTTTGATGAGTTTTTGCTGAATAGAATTTTTTTTTTTTTTACTGTTATCCATATTTACCAACCCCTCCGCTCGGGCAGAATATGACACAAGGTCAATTTTTAAGCAGAGTTTAACAGGTTTGAATTCAGAGTTTTCCTTCTCCTAGACTAGCTGCCTCACCAAGGCTGAAGAACCCCATCTGCCCTACTATTTACCCAAACCTGGAGGAAGAATAATTGGATTCATACCATTCCCAAGGGTATTAGTGCTATGTGAAATCCAATCAGTCTCGTCCAGGATTTGAACTCGTGTTGCCATGTCTAATTCCTTTGACGATAACCATTACATCATGGGCACCTTTACTGTTATCATTACTTTGATCTTTGATGAACATGAAGAATTAGGTTATCAGAGAATTTGTGAAATATTGCTAAATTATTTTCTTTTTACTTGCCTATTTACCCTTTTTTATTGTTCTGTCTCCTAGCATGTACTATTGATTATTTCTCCTACCATGTACTATTGATGTTTTTCAGCTTTCAAATTAAATTTTGGGAATTCAGGGCAAAGAAGTGTGAATGTTGCTTCAGAACATAAGAAGCTTTTGTGATAAAGGGTCTGAGTTCAAACCTCTTCCAAGGATACTACTTTGTTCTTGATGCCCTCAATTCAAGATCTAAAGAACATATCATTCAAAAAGCATTGTAGAAGAAAAAAAGCAAAGATGCTGGTAAAAGAAACATGTAAATAAAAAATTCAGAAATTTCATATGATGATGCTCCAGTTTGATAATTTGTATGTATATGTTAATGTAAAAACAACATGGAGGTGCTCTGGTGTAATTGTGATTATTAGCGGTAATGAAATTGACTACCAGAGTCTCAATCCTGAATGAGACTGTCCGCATTTCACATAGTGCTAATACCCTTTGAAAGGATGCAGCCAACTGTTCTCCTTGTAGCTATGGTTAAATTGTTGGGTATACTTGGCTCTTTAACATTGACAGAGCAACAAGTCTAAGAGAAGGAAAACTCTAAATTCAAACCAGTTGTAGGCCTAAAGAGGGATGGGATCTGCTGGGATATTCCTGCCCAACACACACCACATGACTAGCACCCAAACCAGGTTAACGGACCAGTGAGAGTGAGTAAATACAACTAAAATTGTATGTCCTATTAAGATTATTATCATCTTTACAATAGTAATAAAATACTCTAACTTGTAGAATAAAACCATTTCCGATCCAGTTTTTAATTTGATAATAATTTGTCTGCATTAGTGTTTACCTTGGTTATTATAATGGTGAGATAGTTATTAGTTACTTGTCATTGAGTACTTCATTTTTTATATTCATTTGCAGTTAATTATAAATTCTTCCTATTGGACTTGTCTCAATATTAAGTCTAATGTCCTCAAAGGTAAATTTCTCTTTATGCTTTTGAGTTGTTTGCTTTTTAACTTTTTTTTAAAATATAAGTTCTCTCAGTGCTGCATAGTAAAACAAAGGAAGGAAATTCTGTAAATAGAGATATGACTAATGTTTATCTCAGTATGCTAAAAAACAAATATGCATTGTGTTCATCCGTCCCCCCCCCAGGGTGTACCCCCCTGAAAACTTTTAGTCTAATCTCTTAGATTTAATTTTGTAAATAGGATTTTTAATGTGAGTGTTATTAATAAAGTCATAGCAATAAAATGAAATGAGGCATTGAAATATGTAATAAGTGTTTACTTTCTCCTTTTTTATTCTATTTATCTATTTTTTTTAATGAAGTGCTATCAGCTAATATTGTTAGTGAAGCATAAATGTTTGTTCTTTGGATTAAGTATCATGAATAAACCAATGGACTGTGAAGAATTATTCACTGATAAAATCAGTAAATAACTAGTTGTAGTATCAGGTGTAAACAAACATATCAGCTTTCACCATTTATAGCAAAACTACCCAATCAATATATGAGGAAGGGGAAAGAAAAGCTGATGTCTGAATTCTTGTGTTTTTGAAACTATTTTTGTAGATAGCAAGCAAGATGTTCATAACAATTTACTTTTTATTGAACATAAAACTTGTTTTAAATTAATTTAAGAAAAAAAAGGAATAACTCAAATTATTTTCTCTCTTGAGGCTATTAACATCATTTAAATTTCTAACAGATGAAAATTTAAAAAAAATATGTTTTTCTTAATTAGATTGAAAATTTATTTATCCGAATTGAGGTCCATCTTAAAGTTTCACTGAGTGTATAAGAATTTTTGGTAATTTTTTTTTGCTGACAATGAAAACAAGAAAAGTAGACAGAGATAAAAATTAAAATGATGGCCTGAGAGTTAAGATAAAAAGCAACAAAAATAATGCTCATTGAAAATGAGTAGTAAGAAATTGTTATTTTTCGTTCCTAGCATCCTTTGTATTTGAATGTTTTAGCTTTTATATTTCTTATATAAGAAACATGAATAATTTAGGACAGTTGTCATAACTATTTGCATATAAGAAGCACTATTTTTCCAGATTTATTAGCCCAAATGTGATATATGTACATATATGAAATAAGTAATTAATTTTTTTCTGGCCACATGCCTTACCATATTTGGAATGGGATGGCCAAAAGTTAGATATGTATATATATGAAATAGGTAATTAATTTTTTTCTGGCCACATGCCTTACCATATTTAGAATGGGATGACCAAAAGTTAGATATGTACATACATGAAAAAAGTAATTAATTTTTTTCTGGTCACATGCCTTACCATATTTACAATGGGAAGACCAAAAGTAAGTTATATCTATCATCCAAACTAATGTGTTTTATGTTGTTATTGAACAATATCCACTGTAATGTGTGTTTGATTTTGGTTTTGTATTTCCTAATGTGGACTTATTGTTGTCACAAGCTTTTTCTGTGTGAACATGCATGTGCATTTGTCCTAAGTACTTTCTAAATTTGATCTTTAAAACATAATGTAAATTATATGAATTTTTATTTTTGGTAAGTACAAACTGATAACAAGTTGAACAAATGCTAAATTCAGGTTAAATTTAGCTGCTACAAATTCTTAAAAGTCAGTGCATATTAGGCACAAAATCTTTTTTTCCAGAATTTCATATTCCAAAGTTAGAAGTATATGTTATACGCAAATACTAATAGTACTAAATTTTTATGTAAAAATACATTAAATGGATGAATATATTCATATAAAGGGAAAATAGACACATGATTATTTTACCTTGTATACAAATAGAAAAAATAAAGAATATAGGTTTATACTTCAATTGGCACACAATCTGTACAGAATTAAAACCATTAGGAAGTAAAAATGATTAATTTTGTATATCTGAACAAATTCAGAAAAAGCAATATTTAGAATGAAAATATACTTTACTTTATTGGATTGAATGTAACCTTGCAATTTAGCACTGTATCTAAAGATAATATATTTGTGTTTTACAAGTGACTGTATGAGAAATAATTTATAAGAATTATCCAACTGTGTAGGCCAAGAAAAAGCAGTTATTG
The DNA here is from genome assembly GCA_963585895.1 of Sepioteuthis lessoniana. Classification (NCBI taxonomy): domain Eukaryota; kingdom Metazoa; phylum Mollusca; class Cephalopoda; order Myopsida; family Loliginidae; genus Sepioteuthis; species Sepioteuthis lessoniana. The sequence goes on from OY757912.1 coordinate 98,355,939, forward strand.
TCCAAAAAGTTTACTCTAACATTTAATTTAACCATTAGAAATAAGTAAAAAGTGAATACTACTGGAACAATAACAAAACTTTGTGACAGTTCTTAATATATTTTTGCTGGTAGTATTTAATTTGAAATGAAGATTGTGGATAAAAAAAAGAGATTTAATTTTCATTTGCATAAACAAAGACTATAAGTCTGTTTAGCAGAGTTTCTATTTGGATTATAATACTATAATATGAAGAAAGTCAATAAAATAACCCATTGATTTTTTATTTATATATTTACCGTCATTTCCAACAATTTTCACTACCTTTTATCTAAAAAGAAATATGCATCATAAAATGTTTGTTCTATTTGATCAGTATCACTTTGAATGTAACAAAGAATAATATTATCATATGACATCACATACAAGGAGAAAAAAACATTAAAATAGAAGAAAAAAGGACATTTATTTCACTTTAAAAAATACTTAAAATTTGAATTTTGATAAGGTTTTTAACTCTAGAAAAATGTTTTCATCAATGATCTACTTGAGTTCATCCAATCATAAGATCTAGAATTGAATTTAAAGAGGCACAAAACATCTTTCACATTCACTAAAAAATAATCAGTTGAATAATATTTTGAGTTTCATAGGATATTAGAAATGGCATTTGTTCACCCACCTCATGAAGCTGACATGGGACACAAGACCAAGTTTATTGTGTGTACTATCATGCATAGATGTGAGTAAGAACAAGATTGGTCAGTTTCCTCAGCACTTGGATTTTGAATATGTCAGGCATCTGTGATTAACTCTTATCCAACTCTTTTAATTACAATGGCAAGGTGCATCTTGAGGGGATAGCCTCTTGAAACTGAGTCATATACTTATTACCTCAGCTGGTCTTTTTCAAACAGTCTCCACGCATCTTGCATTGCTCTGGCTGCCTGCCTATCTTGGTGATTTTTTTACTGCTGTTGACTAAATTTGCTTGTCCACTTATATTCATAAACCAGTATCAGCTTTTTCTACCATGTTGTTCAGTTGATTAACATTCAAAATATCAACAAATTTTGAGTTTTGAAATTAATTTAAAATAGGAAGTTCTTTGCATATTGTCAATCAGATGATCTCAGCAGGTATTTTCTGCCATTTTACTTAATCCACATTTATAAATTTGGTTGATGGACTTATTATTTAATGGCCTATTATTTTTGGTTATAATAGATACAAACATATGTGCTTAATTCCAGAAAAAATTAATTGTGTCTAATATGAATTCATAATTCCTTATAATAAGAGTTAACAGAAAATGATAGTTGTGATTTATATAAGTTTTATAAATAACCAACATTTAAAAAATATATTATGTTCAAAACCATCACTGGCTTTTGCAAAGAAATACAATTTCAAATCTGAATAAATTATGCAAGAAAGGCTGAGTGTTTATTTTAAGGGAAATAAAAGTAGATAATGAAAATTCTGTTTCTAAATTTCACTAGATTATTGATATTAAAAAAAATTCCCAAAATAAAGCCATGACTAATATTCTCAATGAGGAAAAAGGCATGAAAATAAATCACATATAATTAAAAAAGAAAAAAAATGTGAAGATAACCCTTGTTGAAATATGAACCTGCATAAAACATGTTCATTATTGACTAATTTGTAACAGAACAGTGGGATAGAAAATGTCATTTTGTTTAGCTTCCTTATTTTATATTTTATTGATTAGATATTTTAAAATGTCTTCATCCAAGACCCAATTAAATTGGGAACAGAAACAAAATAAGAAATATATAAATAAAAACTAAGACACAAGAAAATATTTTCCAATGGGTTATGATTTGCTGTGTTGATAAAATCTCAGTCTGTTCTTAAAAAAAGATATATATGGCTTAACCAAATTTACTGAATTTTTTATTTGTCTAAGAATATCATTTACATTATAAACAAATGCATAGTCATACTCGCTGGAAAACTCCCATAAAGCAGTAATTCTAGACTGATACAGTTTATTGCAATTAGTTTTATTTGAAGATACTCAAAACTATTAATCCAAGACTGTTCCTAGTTTTCAATTTTAATTTAATGTATTTATATATATATATATATATATATATATATATATATATATATATATATATATATATATATATATATAATTATGAATACAAAGTCCATTGCATTAAATTTCCTGTGATATACACTATTATTGAGCTTACCTTGGTTATATAAAACTCAAAGTAACAGACTTGGTGTTAATGATTGGATATTATTCTGTTTTTCTCTGCTTTAGTGGTATCAAACCTTTTTCTCAAAAACTTTTCTCATTTGCCTTTTTTCATATATATATATATATATATATATATATATATATATATATATATATAATGTTTATGTGTATTGGCTTATCAATAGGTCAACTGCCTCTTGATTGGAAAAGGATTTATTTTACACTAATATTTAATTTTCAATACAACTTTCTTCCTGTGGAAAATGCCCACTGCACCTTTGTAGAAGAGTAAGATCTCTCCATCAGGGTCATCTGTAATGCCTGAGGACAGGATCCTGGTGGCTGAGCAGTCCATAACCTAGGTACTAAGTAGTCACATGACCCCCCAGCAGTCCACTTTGGCCCTTATTTGGGTAAAACAGATGTTAGAAGCCTGATTCAATCAATCAGTTGGCCATGTCAACCATTAGCATTATATTAAATTCTGACCTTTGATAAATTGTTCTGGTGGCAAACAAATGATCAACCCTTTTTTGGGGAACTTCTGTGGTGTAATGACTGAAGTGCTGGACTGCAGCCTTGAAGTTAGTGCAATTTGATTTCAAATGCACTATTTCATTAAATTTTGGACCAAAACCCTTAGGAAAAGTTTGAATCCCACTTATCCCTCCAACTATGAGTTAAGTAGTATTACTGCTGTTCTTCTACAGGGATGGCTTTGGCACTGAATAACCCAACGATGCTTGATATACCATGAAACAAAGAAAACAAACATAACCTTTTATATTTTATAGGTGCAAGAAGGCAGTGATTGTGTGTCACCTGCATTGAGAAAAACAGTTGATGAAAATTTCTGAAGATTATTTTTACCAGTTTATTAATACATATGAGGTTCATGAAAATTATTTCTAACAATATATTAATACACATGAAATCACATATAACAAAGAACAAGATTTGACATTAAATAGCCCACAAGGGTTGATGTGCCATTAAAAAATTAAACTAACCAACACATCTTTATTGCAAATTAATATGAACAACATTTAAAGCAAGAAATTTTCAATGATTAAAAATTCTGTATTGTAAAACTAATGTGAAATAGTAGCAAGTGCTATTTTACACATGATTCTAATAGGAATACTTTTTTTTTATCATATCCTAATTTTGATAAAGAATGTTATTTATTTATTTTTTATATGATAATGTCTTGCAAAACCTTGTATTCCCTAAAAAGAACATATATTTTTTGTGACTTTTCTTTAAAATTTCACATTTCACATTAATGAGGGAATTTGTTATCAGATATTTTCAGTGCAAAAACAAAAAAATTCAGTTAGGTTTCCCATCACTAATGAAATATAAATCATTGAAAAAAAATCAAAATGAGAGAGAGAGAGAGAGAGAGAGAGAGAGAGAAATAAAATGACATGACATAATTTTCATGGTTGCTTGAATAAAATGTTAACTATTCTTTTCCAAAGCAAAGGGCAAACATTGGATTTTTGCAACCAAGATGCAATAGGTATTCACATGAGATATCTACTGTAATTGATAAACTCGGTGAAGACATAAGAGGAACTGAGCAGAATTTAAACTTAATCTTTATGAAAAGAATACTATAAAGAAATTAGATAAAAAAATTACAAGGATTTGGTTCAACTCAAAGAAAATAAGCCAAATAAAATGATTTTTTGTACATATTTTATCCCTTCATAAATTTGTGCATGTACTATATTTGTTGGTCAGTTGGACCAAAACCCTTAGGAAAATTTTGAATCCCACTTATCCCGCCAACTATGAGTTAAGTAGTATCACTGCTGTTCTTCTACAGGGATGGTTTTGGCACTGAATAACCCAACGATGGTTGATATACCTGTGATATACACTATTATTGTAACATTGGTTACAAGAATATTTTGAGGATGACCACTCACTCATCCAATCTCTTGAGTTGTCCAGTTTGTGCTTCTGTAGATTGCCACTTAGTCTTAATACCAGAACAGTGGATGCTATGTAATATTTTAAGTGTATTTTTTAATTTGCTTGAAGTATTGCACAAATTATTTTATTTTATTGTATTGAATCAAATTAGAGGGCTATTGCAATGCAAAATAATAATTATTTGAGTCCAGTTAATTTCAGAGTAAAACTTCATCAGCAAAGACTTTTTTTTATAAATGAACATGATGTTGGAGGTTCAAATTTTGTTTTTTGAATGTTGTAAACATGGTGTTAAGTGAGGTGTTAGAATGCTATGTTGGGTGTGGTAACCATGGTACCTTGTTGGGTGTTAAAACACCATGTGGAATAGACATGACTTCAGTTGTCTGAATCAATTTCATTTCATTTTATTTTATTTTAGTTCATTTCATTTTTATTCTTATTTTATTTTTTTTAAACTTAAATATGTATTTAAAATGTGCATATTAATTAATGATATATTCAGTATTCAAGTCTAACCTACTGTTACTATTTGAATAGTTTTTTTTGTTAGTCTGTTACTTTTAAAAGACATTTAAATATATATCTTATTTGCTGTTAAATATGGTAAATAGACCCATGATTATTTTTCAAGTAACTAGAAGAAAGCTTTTTGTGGTTTCAAAATAAGACATGCAGAAGTTCTAATAGTTACTAGTGTGGAGAATGGACTTGGCAAATTGTATGAGATGTCTTTGTGCAGTTTGCAACAATGCTCTTGGGAAAGGCATGTATTCATGTTTTCCATATCTAGCCATGGGTAAATATTAGGGAGATAGTTGTGTGTCTCCAGAATTGGTTTGTTACCTGTATAAGAGAGAGACAGCTCTGTTACCAAACCAAGGAGTGGAGACCTCTTAAAGCTGCTGGGTACCAACTTGGATTTTCTTTCAGTAGTTCCTGATTGCAAGTGATATCAAATGTAATATTCTGTTTTTCTTTGAACTACATCAGTAACATCTGGCATAATAGTTATCATCATCGGAAATGAACCTGGCAATCCAAGTTCAAATTCTGTTCGTATTTTACATAGAGCTAACACCCTTGGAAAGGTAGGAATCCAACTATTCTTCCAGCTATGAGTAAATAGTAGAGTACACTGGATTCTTTAACCATTGTATAGCAACTCATCTTGGAGAAGGAAAACTAAATTTATACCAGTTTTATTCTGACTAAAAATGGACTTTGTGTGACATCCTGCTCATAGCCAGGGGTGGGGATAAATGTATACCTCAGTGAAATCAACAGGAGGATTCTGTTAACTTGGCATCCTGGGATCTCCATATACTTTACTCTGGATGGTTCCATCTTCCCTGCTTTGAAGGAGGCCAATGAATAAATTTAATAACCTCCAATCACTTTTAAAATCAATCAGATCTGTCTCATTCAAAGAAAATCTTCCTCATGAATATATGCAGATCAAGAATGCTTGTTTGCAAAATAATCATTACTTATAGTGGATATAGTGACATTTCACAATGAAATGAAAAAATATAAATAAGTTATCAGTATGAGCAATATATTGACTGGGATTCATAATGACTGAGCTATTAATAGCCCCATGTGTTAATGAAAAAATTACCTTTATGCTTTGGTCACTTTTGTTATGAAAATCAGAGCTGATCAATATGATGATGGTCTGATGCAGTGTTTTGCTGAATTGTGATCTGAAATATTCACTTTAAAATTTTTATATGTGATGAAGTGCTCTGATAAGAGTATATTTAAAAATATTGTGCAGGATAATTCTTTTATCATTAGGCTGTAGAAATATGCATCTAATTATGTATATTTTATAGGTTGTTTATTCTTAAAAAAACCTTTTGAATTCTTTGGCCCAATAATTTATTTCAAATGTTGGAATTACTATCAGACAGAATCTTTCCATTTGTGATTGTGACAACACACACAACTCTGTGTAACAGTGTGAGTTATATGGAAACATAACTTTTATAGAATACATATTTAAAATTGTGTATTCTAAAGGAGATAATAAATAACTTAGCTATACAAGTAGAATATTGAAAAGTAAAAACAAAATAGTAAGAATCTGTTATGGAAAATTATTGCTGTTATAAATTTGCCATTAATAGAAACATTATCTCAAATATTTTTGTATTTATTGTTAAAGAAAGAAATCCAGAAACAAATATTCCAATATGATTTGTGGATTCAACATTGTACATTTGATAAAAAGACCAAGTCAATATATTTTAAGCTGGCATCAGTTCTTTGTACAAAATTGTTTCTTTTGATATTTTACTTTTTCTTCAATATCACTTTACGCACTTTCAATTATTGTGGGAAAAACGTCCAAATATTTCATGATTATTTTGGGACTTGTAGAGCTTTTGCAGTTTAGGGCCAGTGTCTTGATGATTCTATAATTTGGTGCATTTCTTATATTATTGTTAACACATTCCATTTGTTACAGATTGATACAAATGTATTTCATTCACATTTGCAAAGATTCTCTCTTTATTGTGTATTTTTAGAAGTTTTTTCACAGTTTCATTGATATTATTTTGCTACACTCCAGACTTTTATCTCATTTGAGTTATATATTTCTTTGCTGCTGCAGATTTAGAAAAAAATTGCCTAAAATTTGAGGTATTAAGATGTTTTACAGATAAAATTTCAAAGAATACAATACATTTTTTTATGAATCTCTCAAAATGTTTTGTGACTAACTTTACGGGTTTCAAGTATTATATACTCTAATCATAATTTTACTTTGGAATAATGCTTAATCTGAAATAGTTAGAAAAGGCAATAGCAGAAGTAATATTATCATTAGATTTCTAATCTAGCCATATTCTAAATGCTTTCCAACCTAGAATAAGAATATTTTCTAGGCTTGATTTAAATATCGCCTAAATTCTGTGCTAATTTTTCAAATAAGATTAATGCAATATTGTATTATCTTCATAAAAATTGCTTTAAGCTTTATAATTGTCATGTAATTTTTATAATCCAATTGATGATTTTAGATAACAAATGAAAATAAAGCATACTATAAAAAGCTGTCTTCAAGCAGTAAAAAAACAAAAATTACTGATGAGCTATTAATTCAATAAATATTACCTCCCCATTTCAGTGAGGGTTGTAAGGTTAAGAGGTACACCTTCATGTTTTTACCAAAGAAAAATGAACCGGGGAATTTGATACTGAAACTTGCATAAAAATATGTCATGCTTTGCATTTTTTGCTTAAAAACACCACAAAAACTCTTAATTCAGTGTTAAAGATCAAATAATCAAGAAATTTTTCCAAATATGCATTTAAAAAGGTATCAGATTGTATTTTTCAATTTGTACTTATGCAAAATAAATGCTCACTTCATAGGGAAACATTCAAGTATTTTCTTATATCCAAGTGTTGCACCTGTTTTGATCTACTTAATCCAGTATCTGCAGGGAATTAAAAAGTTGGTTTTAACAGCTTGAAATATTCTAAACAGAATTCAAGGAACTTTCACTGGCAGACATGCAAACAGAAAATAAATTTTAGATATACATTTATTTCTGTAGTGAATAGCATTTTTATACATTGCATGAATGGACAAATAAATGGCTCTATTTTAGTATGATAGAGATTCCAACTTTGTATGTACATTCACATGGTTATGTCTGTGTGTATGTATATATATATATATATATATATATATAATAAAGGTTATATTTGATAATCCCCCATCCTGTAATAAGTTCACTATATAAGCCTACTTCTGTATCTTAAAATCATTATACCAACAAAAAGTAAAACTCTTTTCTCCAATTCAGTCAAAGGTTTGGGCAAATCTATGCTGACAAGAGTGCATTTAAATAATCAGGATGTGGAAAAATAACTTTCCTTGATGGGAATAAAATTACAAGCTTACTGGCTATGCATTACAGATTTTGCTGTTAAGTCTTCCATTACTTTCAGGTTGTATTCCTTGCATATTAGTTAACTATATAAGAGAAGACAAAGAGGAAAAAAATGCTGAAATGCTACTTTTGCTGCCTGTCATAATATAAAAATTGAACTTCAATGTTTTATTTATTCATTTTTTATCAGTCAAAATGCATGAAAAAAAAGTTGCCATTTCTCTTTTAGTTGGCAGTAAGAATGGCTGATACTTTCTTCAAAGAAAAAAGGTCGTTTTTGGGAAATAGCACTAATTGTTGAGCCTTATATACAGTGACAGAAGTGCTAAAAAAGATGAAAAAACACACCTTTAATAAAAACAAAAAACAAACTGTGGATCTCAGAGGAAATAAGGCAAAAGCAATTGCCATAAGGAATTTGAGAATGGTGGTCTAGAGGCATACTTTTAAGCTTTCAAACCTCTTTGCAACTAATCATATTTATCCTTACTCCCACCCGAAAAAGAATATAATAGCTGGTACCTTTCATAGACTTTTCTCTTCTAACTGTAAAGGTTTAAAATTTTCAAATTATACACCTAGTGTTAATATGTCAAGTCTAGTCCTTCTTATTGACAGCACATACAAAATAAAAATAAAAAAATACTATAAATATTTTTAGTTATCCTTAGACTTAACTTTTAATATTGTGTGAATAAAGTTTAATAAACAAGAGTTTCTGTGTTAAATGGTTATAAAACTTCTTTATTCAAGAATTAGTCATCCTGTTAGTGAGGCTTTAGAATAGGCTGACTGTATCTCCTTCAGAGGGATAATACTCTTAAAAAAAAGGTGTCCTGGGTATGACACTAATCTGTAGCTGATGATGAGGTCTCAGTTGTAGAGATCTGGGGAATATACCATTTCTTTCAGGTTCATTCTGGCCTGGAATGTTTGCAGCTGTTTGAGTTCTATTTATGAGTTAAATGTTAAAAGATTACTTCTATTCAGTAGGCCCATGTACAAAAATGCCCTCTTAAGAAACAACTACATAAAAAATGTAAATATGAATGGATGATAAACTTAATTTCCTAACCTAGATGGACTGACATGCTATTAAAATCAATTAATCAAGAATGACCTTGACTGATTTCTTGTCTTCTGCTTGAATGTAATCTTTAAATTCATCTTACCAAATTATCTATGATCTTGTATTAGACTTTGCCATTTAAACAATTATTTTTGTTCTTTCATATTTATCCATAATTGAGAACTGGCTGAAAACTGCCAGTTTTCAAATTTTGTTTAGCTTTTTAATTTCTGTATTGATTTATTCATTTTTATTTTATTGCATTGTTGTTTTGCATTATATGTCCTGAAACCAAATGACATATTATGTTGTACCAATGTACTTTGAGGCTCATTTAATTTGAAACCTATTTGTCCATTGCCTTTTCTGTCAAAGCAAAATGATAAGTAACAGTTATAGAAGGAAGTCCAAAGTTCTCTCAATTGTTCTCATTAGTTTATTTTTGACACTTTTTCTCACCTTGTCTTTGTAAGTGATCTTGAAAAATCTTCCTCTTTTTTCCCTTCTAGAGTGGCATTTATAAAATCACTGTTATATTATTATTCATTTATTATCAGTTCATTATCTAAATATCAAAATGATGTTGCACTCTACCTTAACTGGTGTTCCATTTTAAAAAATACTGTTCAATAAATACATTTTCTTGGAAAATAACATTTATGATTGAGAAAAAATTCTGTTGTTCATGGAAAGTTGATTTTGAAAAGGGAGGTGCAATATTAGAATACTGAGATTTATAATTCTAAGTGAAATACTACCTCTTTCCCAACATAGTTGTTATAGTTAATATGTGAAGTATGTATGCAAATATATCATTATGGTACAGAGTTAATAATATGCACATAATTCATTTTGGTTGCACAAAATCACACATATCTTGATATAATTATGCACTTATTGATTAAAATAGTGTCATTAAAATAACTGCTGTTTACTCTGTTGAATTGTTACTTTTGACATAACTTATTTATAGCTGACAACATGCCTCACATATCAATGCAAATTTTGTGGTTCTGCTTGGTGTGGATATTTTATTTGCATATGAAATACTAAAAAATAAAATAGTAACATCCAGTTGTTTTTTTCATTTTCAATCTAGTCTTTTGTGATTTTTATGAATAGGAAATGTTTTGTTGATGGTTTTTACAATTAAATTGATAAGTTACTCAAATAAAACCATTTTCTGTTCAATGTTGGTAATGAGATTGCCATTATTTAGGTCACTGCTTGGTGACTAAAGAGAAAATAAGTAAACAGAGATTTTCTATTGCAATTTGAAAATCTGAAGAATCTAAAAATTTCATTTCTTAAATTTTTGTTCATAAAAAATAAGCTAAGTTACTCTTTGTTTTGTTTAAAAATGGATTTGTTTATTTACTGCACTTATTTAAATAAGAAACTCAATGATTTCATCATTAAAAATGAATTTGGAAATTTTCAAATATTTATTATAATTGGGTTAGATTGTATGTACATAAGCATTGTGCCAAATTTAATGTTATCTTTCTAATACTTCATCCCAACCAATGCCTTCTGCTAGTTGTTAAACATCAAACAAACACACACACACACACACACACACACACGTATAAATGTATATATACACCCCTGGACAAAAATAAAATACCACTCTCAAAAATGAAGAAAAAGATATTGTTTACAATTTTAAAATTGTAAACAAGATCTTTTTCTTCATTTTTGAGGGTGGTATTTTATTTTTGTCCAGGAGCATATGTATAATACTCTATATGGCACAGTTTATTATATAAAATGCTGTTGGACTGATTTATATGCTAAAGTTTATTGATTATATGATTTTTTAGGTATTTTCCCTGTCTCTATGGCAATAGTCTAACATCATAAGCAAATTTTAGTGGTTTGAACAGATAAATTACAATAAAAAACTGATGAAAGAGTAGTCAACAAAGTTCAACATATGAACTGTTATGTGAGGTCTGAGAAGATATGGTTAATCATAGCACCCTCAGACTGAAAATGGCTGGGAATCAGGATTTTCTGAAGTCACCTGATTCAATTGACCATCTAAGTAGATGATGCTACCCAAGCTACTAAAAATTAAAATAAAACAAAATACTAGTTGAAATTGATAATGATAAATCAATATTTATTTATAAGTTTTTAGTATGGAAATTCAATGTTATAATTTATCAGTACATTTTGCAAATTGAATATTTATGAATTGGTCTAGTGGTTAGAGTGTTTGCCAATGGTCTGGGAGATTTGGGTTCAATCCCAGGTTGCGTCATACCAAAGACTTTAAAAATGGTACTTGATAATTCCTTGCTTAACACTTAACAATATAAGGTATGTATCAAGGGTAAAATGGAGCAATCCAAGGAAAAGAGTAGCACCCTCCCCTACACCTTGGTGTAGTAGCTATTGAAAAGGGAGCCTTCTGGTTGCCCTCAACTATGGTCGCCAACTTTACTTACTTACTTTTATATTCTACAAATAAGGGAATCTTTGAACTTCTTGATTTACAGCACATAAGAAATTACCACTTGTATGGTCTAATGTTTCTCAAACTATCAGATGTGGCATACTGGTGGATATTTTTCTAATCTGCAATGGACTGGTACCATATTTGTGATTTTGTAGATAGTTTTCTTTTCTCATCAAGTTCCAAATATTTCTATCTGTTGTATTACAGCTTTTGGAAAGAATAATATCAAATAATACAGAACAATTTTATGTATTTTCATTTTTACATATATATTTTGATAATATGAAATTGGAAATTCACCTTGTACCAGCAATTGATGACATGTACTAGCACTTTGAGTAGCACTGGTCTATTGATTTGTAACTCAGGCTAGTAGATCATTGTTAGTGAGTTCCATTTTTACTAGATGCCTCACACTTTTGATCTTGTGCCAAACTAAGTAAAAGTAAGTGATGAATACATGTATGGCGAACTGATGTCACTTAAGAGGTAAATCTTGAGCAATGTAGAGTCTTCTGTACTGTCATCTGTGCAAATAGTGTGGATGCCTATGTATATATGAAGAGAGGCTGAAAAGTTCATATGAAAATATATTATCTGCTGTTGATGACTTTTTTGACTAATGGGATTCAAACACTGCAAAATTGATAGAGGAAGTGTGTGGAGTGCAAGAGGGATTATATCTAAAAGTAAAACTTATTTAGTCATATTCCATGAAAGTATTTTGGCCAGCCTTTTAACTTTTCAGCCAACCCTTGTATATAAAACAAATCAATATCTATTTTCTTTTCTACTGTGAGAATTTCAATAATAAATATAGAAATCCACACTAGGCACCAGATTATATTTTGTTGGCTTCCAACATTGGTGAAAAAAAAACAAAAACCAAAATACCTAATATCACAGTCAGTTGCCCAGACAATAACTTCTTTGTGTCTTTTGAAAGCTTTCTGAATCGCAATTTCGAATACAATGCTACAAGTAATATACCTGGATTTACATTTAAAAAGGATAGTCGCCTATTGAGATTTGAAGCTACAATCATCGGGTGAATATATTTCCAAGAATATCTCATGACTGCTCATTTTTGATTTACTGTATTTGGCAACTAAATCTATAAATTTTTCAAATTTTCATTTATTCAGTTTTATACTTACCATTCATATATGTCCACTGACAACTTATCAAACAGTATTTTCTTTATTCATTATTACTTACACTTACCAGTAAAGATGGATATTGAATCAAAATGCCATTTCAATTTTTGCTTCTTTTGCTAAAATTAAGGATTATTTTCTATAATTCTTGTAAGATAGATAACTTTGCATGCTTAATCTTTCACATTCAATCTATTGCACTTAAACCCATAGCAGATCATTCTATCTACAATAGTCTTCAGTCTTTAATACAAATTGATTTTTTTTCCTTTAATAAAGTATATATGAAATTGTCATTCTGTTCAGCTTGGTTTGGCTCAAAGCCAGAAATATGGTGCATCCATTGAGAATCAAACTCACAAACGATGATCTTTTAACTCACTTACCATTATACTATGTAAGGTGCCCATGACTAAGCTTGGTATTAGTGTTAGGCTACAAGTATGGGGGTTCTCAGTGAGGATTAAACTCCCTACTCTACAGCAAGAGATATGTGAGACTAGCTTGTTAACCATTACACCATGATGGAGTACCTAAAGCATATCTGATATAAAATTCCTTAGTTAACATCAATGTGTCCATATTGAATCACTTTTATATTATGAAGAAATGTACCCGATTTTAAGTGTGAATATTTTAAACAATCAGTTATATTTGGTTGTATTTCAAAGAAAAACAACTTTGCTATTCTTACTCACAGCTATGAAAAACTATCCCCACCCTGCGTTCAACAACTGCTATCTTGAATTATTTCCTTAAAAATGATATAACCCTTTTATCTTTAAGGAATGATTAAAATACTTCTTTCCAATAAATTTCTGCTTAAAATTTATCTTTTCCTGTGAATTGTTTACATTCTGAATTAATCTATATTTACTAAAATAATTTTATCTTGTATTTTTATTATTATATGAAGCACTGTTTAATGGTAGAAGTAAACTAAATATTCAAAAAATTGTAACAAAAAGTAACTAAAATTAAGATGAAAGAGATGCAAGTAAAAAATTAATAAATTTTGATTAATAGATTAAATTTAAAATCATGTTAAAAGTTTTACTATTTATTAAAGTTGGGTATTTTTTTTTTAATTAAATTTTCATAAATTATTGTACAATTTTTCAGTATATTTTGTTTCTATTTCTACCAAAAAATATGCATATCTAAAGATTAAAGAAAAAGAAGAAATATTAATATGAAAGAAATTAGCTTACATGAACTGAAATCTAAAAGATTCAATAAAATCAATGTACCTTTACAAATAAGCACGGTTGATCTCTTTAGAGAAGTTAACAAAAAACTATGCAACATAGATATTGTCGTCTTCAAAATATTTACATATGATTATTTCATAATATAGAACTGATACTCTACATTGTCAACAGCTGTCAAAATGCACTTAGAATTAAAGATTTTAAAATTATTACCATTACCATTATAATGGTGGTCAATGATGATATTGATACTTCTTTTAAGGAAGAAGTGAAGAAGTCTATTAGCATTTTATACTTCTATTAATATCAAAATTTTGACATTCGGTGTGAATGAAGACTTCATAAAATTATCATTGGGATAAAAATTGAACTGGAAATTGCTATTTTCAAAAGTATTTGAAGTGTATTGCTGGTGAAAATTTTTACTTAGCTGAAGTAAAATGTTTGTGTTTTTTCACATTGCTTCACATAATTTTTGTGTAAACTGTCATGATCAATGGACATGTGCATCCTTAATATTACCACATGATATGCACTAGTTCTATATGTAAGTGACAGATGGCAGTCTTGAGACTATGATTGCTGGAAATGAACTAGAATGAGTCACATTTGGTTGGAGCACATAGAATGGACCTTTGTGAGAGAAAGTGAATGGTGAAACGAAGATGGTCATTGAAAGAACTAGACTTGGTTGTGAAGGAGGAAAAAGATTTTTGTCTACCTTTGTTGTTTTGATGGCATGAGAAATAAGTCTGGTGACATTGTTTGATACATTGCTGTACTTTTTTACTTGATTATGATCACTCACATGCACAAAAAGATAAGGCAAATGTTAGTCATATATAGGCTTCTTTAATTTGAGCTTGATAAGAAGGTAAAACCAAAAGAAATCACTTAGTTCCATTTCTGGTGTGATTGTCAGTTTGACATCAAATGATTCCAATTTTGAATTGTATATGAGGAAGATATCCAGTTAGCTAACAAGCTTGTATTCTGAGAATTCTTTTATCACTTATTTTTAGCTGATCAATTACTATGAATGCAAAGTTAGAGAAGAAAAAACTTTCTCATAAATGTATAAAATAATGAATTAAATTCTTCAAATCAAAAATAGAAATTTTAAAAAAGCAAATTAAAGATAAAATGGGGAAAAAAGGCGTGAATTGGAAAGAATTGAAGAAAAATAGTCCATTTGATAAGGTTGAAAGAAATTAGGGGTCATCAAAGAATTTAAAAAAAATTAACTAGGAGCAGGTGCACCCAACTGAAATGTCAATGATTCAATTACTTTTTTGTAAAACTTAGTCAAGTCTTTTTTTTTCATTACAATTTCTGTAGTTATCCTGTGTTTTTATGATGAGCATTGTTAATGTGGTCATCTAGATTGTGCAACTGACAAAAGACTACAAATGCTTTCCAAAAATTTGCATTAGGATTTATTACTGGGAAATTTTATTGGATTGAAAACTTGAAAGAACATTTTGAGACCTGATAATTGTAAAGGTCTCTTATTAGAGTTGTACATTTGTAGAGGCCTAATGATTGTTGTATGTAGAATTAAGTTATCTATTCCCTGTGTTATTCCTTGGTAGAATTATGGTGGGAGAAATATTGTTTGTTCTCAAGAATTATCAGAAAAATATACATAGTTACCAACATTGGCTGAGCCAGCCAAAGTAGTAAAAAAGAGCAAATTAATTTTTGTGTGAAGTTTCTAAGAGATAGGAAAGTTTGTGAGCGACTTACATATTTGAGAAGAATTCATAATTGTTTTGTGTGATGATTAAACATTCTAGAGTTTAAGCATGTAAGCTTTGGATATTGTATGCTGTGTACTATTTTGTAGTGTTCAATGTGAAACAAGATTTACAGCAAATGAAAATTTCTGAGAGTAAAAAAATAATGATGTTTTTTCATCTTTTTCTTTTATACTAGGCTCTGTTGCTTAGGCAACACGATTTAGCAATTACATGCAGAATGTTTTGGGCAGAAAAATGATCCTACATAGTTAAAATCTGATGTTTTCATTACATGTTCGGCTCTTTCATTACAAACCAAGAGAGTAGTTATCACTTTTATTATTAGCGTTTTCTTGAGATGGCTATTTTTTATTATATTGTTTTGTTTAAACAAACCTAAACCAGGCATTTGAATAGTACACTTTATCTCAAAATATAAGATCACTGTGAAAATAACTGATTTCTTGTTGAAAAAGGTATTTCATGTTCATGAAATTGTGTAAGTAAACTGAAAATATATTTCAGAAATGTTTCATTTTCAGAATAATTGTCAAATAATTTTAACTTTTGAATTAAAGCTCATTTTTTGTTTTACAGCGACTATAAATACACTTTCACTCTATTGGCAGAGCTTAGAATATGCTGATAGTATCCCCTGCAGAGGGGTAATAATTGCCCACTTTCAAAAACATGGATGTCCTGGGTATGAAACTAAACTGCATCTTATCGTGATACTACAGTTCTGGAGATTTAGTGAATGTGGAGTACCTGTTTATTACCATTACTCCTCGGATCACTCTGATTTGGTGGGGTCATATCTATTATGGCTCCATTTCTGGGTCAAATGGATCTGTTTCCAAATTGTTTGTATCCAATTGGACTGTGCAAAAAAAAAAACCTTGTAAGAAACAACTACACAAAAATATAAATATGATCATACAATGCATGCAATTCCCTCAAATCTAGGCATAAAATAGCCCTAGATTTGTTGACATACAATTAAAATCAATCATGTAAAAGCACTTGTGATTTAACACTTTTCTGTTATTCTAATACTGACAAGTTTTTAAAAGATTTTACAAAAACGCTGAAGCTTTGCTTGTGTTAGAAGAAAATGCATTCTTTCTTTTAGCAAATTGAGTGATGATGTTACTCTGAGATCCCTCTGGATTATACAAAGCAGCTTTCTACAAAATTTTGGAAGTTAATTATTGTTACTAACATTATGTGGAATCCTAATGTTTATGGTGAGGCACAGAAATTAGTTCGCAAGAAAATTAAGATTTCTGAAAAAGTTTGATGATGATTAAAAGAGATGCGGCAGAATTTTCATTAAACTTTTGTTTCATGTTTCGGTTCTCATATCCTTGCTGAGATCACCTGACAACCACCAAAACATGTCAATTATTAAACCAGTATTGAAATGTGTCAACCAAATTAAGCATCCCTACTCACCATATTAGAGAAAAAAACATTTGCATAAATCAGTGTAAAATTCAGACTTTAGAATGGTAGATTACAGGAATATAGTTAAATAAGAGCTTATTCCAAAATAGATATCAAAATTTAAAATACCAAACTAGCAATGACCATGAAAATGTGTTATAATTAGTAATGGGCCAAGGAAGATTGAATTGAGAATCTAGAAGTGTACCTGGCAAAACATATTTTAGAAGTGTTTGTAGTGAAATGGTTATCATCATAGAAAAAGGACACTGTGACTTGAGTTCAAAGCCTGGACTGGGCTGTTTGCATTTTACATAACCCTAATATCCTTGGAAAAGATATAAATCCTACTATTCTTCATTCAGCTATGGGTAAATTGTAGAGCAGATTGAGCTCTTTAACCTTAGTATGGCAACTAGTCAAGAAGAAAGAAAACTCTGAATTTAAACCAAAGAGTGTATATATTTTTGTATAAATACCAGTTTCAGTTTAACAGTAGCACAGGGTCTGCATTGACTCTGAATTCAAACCAAAGAGACTTTAAGAGCATCCACTCCTTCTTCTCTTAATCAACACAGAAATTTACTTTATACATAATGAACAAGTTTGAATATAGATATAGTATAAAAAGGGAATTTTAGTTTAATAATTTACTTCTATTTTCTATTGGGTCTGTATACAATGTTTCTTTTTGTTTTGGTGCAATTAGACCTAAAATATTGTTCTGAAATATTATGGTTCCATGTGACATGTCTGTCAGTCTCTCAGCATACTTTAATTTATATTTTAGCTTTCAATTTTCCCTGATTGTAATGTTTGCAAGACAGAATTTATTAATGTAAAAACAATTTAAATTTTTTCTCTAGAGACTTTTTGAATGACTGACTTATTTTTACTTTAGTAGTAGACAACTATGTGAGTTTTGATTCAATCGATTAACATTGGTCTGGTGATCCTTTATTAGAAAGTTTAAAATCTTGAAAGCTTTCCTGACCATAACAGCATTGTATGTCTTCACTTTGCTTAACTGCTTGATGCATGATGCATGAGGCCTCAGTGACAATCTCATACAAAATTCATAGCATGCTAATATCTTCCTTCCATTCCCCATCAACATGGCACTATTTAAGATGACTTTCACTTTTTCACAAACTTAAATAACTTTGTTGGAAATACTGAGTGTTTTTTTTTTATTTTAAGAAAATTAACATCTATTTTAAAATTTTTTGTTGAATTGGTTTCAAAATTGAACAGTTGAACTATAAATCTTGGTAATTATTTGAGATGCCATGGGAACTTTTTTTTCTTGCTTGTATTTTCAGAAAACACCAAGTGTCTAATAATATATAAACATAGTAATTTTATAGATATTTATTGGTAATGTGACCTGATCTCATGAGAGAGTAGTGTGATCAGGTTCCTATAAAATTGTAAAAACTTTTATAACTTCAAAATTAACAGAATTTTGACCAAAAGTTTATACTACTTGTAAAAAGTTTTGCATTATTTTGGTATGTGCTAGTTTGTGGCATGTATATCATGTGACTGCAACAATTCAAACTTTGGAAGATACCCACTGTGGTTGGTAGTATCATAGTAGATGGTGTGCTGACACATTGTGCATTGCTTCACTCCTTGTGAGATTTGAAAGCTGCACTGAACATGCAATGTAGTCTAATTCAGGAACTTAATGCTTTACGAGTTTGAACTAGGCTATTATGGAGTTCGGCAAGTTATCAGTCAGCACTCAGCGGTGTGACAAGCTGAGTTGAATCTTAAACTGAACTCCAGAAGGAGGAGAGTTATTTTATGGCACATTGGGGCATTCTATTATGCACACATGAGCAAGTCCATTTCCTGGGTTGTAATGGCTGCTAGTTTATGTGTGTATATATTTTTGTATAAATACAAGCTTCAGTTTAATAGTAGCACAGGGTTTGCACTGACTTTTGGCCCACTGGGCTGAGACAAATATCAGCCAGCCATGTTCCTTAATACACAGATCAAGTCGGGTGTGTCTTGGCTTTAGTGACAGTTGGTTGAGGCATAGGTTCCAGAAGGTGGCATTCGTGTCACATGCGCTAAGACTGGCTCTCCTCAAGCCCCATGGGGCCGTCCCTGCAGGCTCTAACCCTCCCTAGAAGGGCTAGGTTTATGGTCTGGCATCTTAGGCACCCCTTTTTAGGGGAATGCTGACAGGGCCCAAGGCATTTTTGAGAATGCCAGGCATGTCTGAGCTATGGTCCTGTGCCCAGATCCACCTTAAAAAAGGATTTGTGCCACATTTTCATATTAGTTGGAGCACTCAACAAAAGGGTCTGTATTGAGTTACAGTCTCTTTTATTTTTGTCTGCCAACTTGATATTAGTTGGGACCCTTAGACCAGTAAGTGTTATTGTTGTTATTCTATAGCCATGATACCGTGGAAGCAACCAAAAACATTTGTTATGTGAAAGGTGAAAGCACAGTTGATCATGTAACCAAGTGGGTCAAGAAATTTCATTTGGGTGGCAATAACCTTGATGATCATGCAGACTTTAAGCAATGTATTCCAAAGCTGTGGAGAGTATCAGACAAATTTGGTACCTGACAGTCCAGTGTGGTTCATCACCTTAATAACATTGGCAAAAACATCCAAAACTGTCAAATTTTGCCTTGAGTTACCAAAATATTGCAAAACTTTTTGAATTATCTTAGTTTTTGTTAGTCTTACAACCAAGTCTTATGAGAGAGTAGTGAGACTAGGTTGCTATAACACTGTAAATAGCTTCATAGCTTCCAAATTAAAAGAAAATTAGACCAAAGGTTAAAATCAATTGATACAACAAATTAAAAATTATGAATTTTAATTCAATATTAATTTGGCTTTAGTATTGTATTATTATTAATCTTTATCAAATAGGAATTATATTTGAGAGAATTGTCACTTCTTTATAGATTTCATCCATACAGCACTCTCAAATATGTGCCAATTTTCAGGTTGGGTGCTGTATTGGCATTGCCAATCTCATCTTAGTGTTTTCTCACATGATCTAGGATATGAGATCATGATTGTAAGATCTTGATAGGTTTTCTCTCTGTGTTTTCTTCTCCTCAGCAAATAGCTAAGTACATTTGAGAAGTTTGCTGCTTCTCTAAGATGTATATGACAATAAAGCTGGTTGAATCAGATTGTATCAATTAATTCTGACTGTATATTCTACTTAGCTTTGAAGACAGTCTCTTTTTGGCAGACATTTTGAATGAAGGAGTCTGAAAGGATCAAGAAAAAACTGAAATCTAATTCCAACATATTTCCACTACTTTTAGCAGAGTTTTCTCATGATGTACATGTAACTTTTTGTTTTTTGGTTAAAATAATTTCTAAGCTTAAAAGAAAATATAATATTTAAATGTTTAAAGGCAATGCCAGTTGTTGTTAATGATGGTTTTGTTTATAAAATAGTACATGGCCAATTGTTGGATTTTATATAGAATTAACCATCCTGTCATTTGGGAGTAGCAGCTGTAATTTCTAAACAGCAAAAGATGACAATAATTATCTGAATGATATTAGTTTATTCTTATGAAATCCTATTTAGTACACTATGAGTTATTAGCATTAGTATAAACATATTTTTTTAAAATTTAAAAGCAGTTTTGGAAAATTAAAGGAAAAATGCAAACTTGCATCCTGCTTGTCATCAGGTGAATCACAGAGGGATTTAAAGGAAAGAATGAACATAAATTTTATGACTTTTTTAATTTATTCATTTATTTTTTATTAGAAAAAATATTCAAGCCAATCAATTTATATAAAGTTCAAAAGAGTTATGTATTTTGATTATATTTCTGATTGGTATTTTTGAGAATGTAGAATGTAGTATTCCACTGATCGTTCAAGAACACAACACCCTGTTAGTAGGGCGCAGAATATACTGACTGTATCTCCTGCAGAGGGTTAAGACTTCCCCTAAGAAAAATGGGGTGTCCTAGGTATGATACTAAATTGCATCAGATGGTGGAGATCTGGGGAGTTTGAAGTCTCCCCTTCATTGCCATTAGTCCCAGGTTCACTTAAATCCAGTGCGATAGTATCTGTTAGGGTTTCATTCTTGGATTAAATGGATCTGTTTGAAAATTATTAGTATGTGATAAGAATACATGAAACTATAAGCTGTGTGCAAAAAATGATTATTATTAAATAGAATCATTAATGTTAAGAAGAATTGAAACCTAGAGATTAGTTACTTGAAACCATATAATTACTTAAACATTATTGATGTTAGATAAGAATGCTTGAAACCATATAACTGTAAATTATTTGTATTAAGAATAGTTACTTGAACCTATAATTTTCTCAGTATTATAATTAGTTACTTGAAACCATTTAACTGTGTGCAAACAAATGATTATTAAATTGAAATGATTACTTGAAACCATATAATTGTTTATAGATTATTTGTAGAAATTAGGTAGGAATATTTAAACCATTCAACTGTATGCAAAAACTAATAAACGATGACACAAAAAATGTAAATATAAATGAATAATGAGGATAATTCCCTAAAAAAGTTGCCATATTGTTAAATCAATAACACCATTTTTGACTGAGAAACAATAATTATTCTAACCACTATTCTCTGATAGAATCAAGTAAAGTTTTATTCCAAAGCTGCACACAAGGTTGTTTTAGTGGTTTTCTATTCATTCTAACATCAACTAAAATTCTCTAACTCATTTTTAGAGTGATTTTATAGAATGCCAACAGCTTATTCACAGTAATTAAGAAATTTAAAAAAAATTTTTGCGACATTTTTTTCATTTGTCCTAAATATATTAATTTTTGGAAAAACTAAATAAAATATGTCCAGTGTCAAAATTATGAAACAACCATTTTTATTACTTACAGTTAATTATTATTAACTGTTATTTTGATGTTAAAAAAGTCTTTTCAATAAAGTTAAGGTAACATTAACTGCCATTTCAACTTGTAGTGGCAGTGGCAGTGGGAGTGGGAGTTTGATATTCTGAGAATCTCAATAAAAGAAGATTTTTTTGTTTATTTTTATTCAGTCTCTTTTGGGGACATAATGTGTAGTGTAGAGTGATAGAGAAAGAGCCACACAAATATATATCTTTGGGTGGTTCCTACAAAAATGAAGAAAGACCTCCTTGTATCTATCCTGCCCACATTACCAGTTGTCCATTTCCATGTATTTCTATGCCATTATTAATAGAATGGAAGGAATAAAACAACAGAGGACTCTACATTTGAAACAAGTTATGTTTTTGTGTTTCCCTTCATCCACCAGATGATCACTGTCACCTGCAGTCATTGCTGACTATGCAACCAATGTTTGATTTTCACAGAATTGCCATTCCACTGTGGATTAACAGTCACTAAAATTTTTAATAAATTTATAAAAGAGTCATTTTTAAGAGTCATTTTATAAAAAATCAAATAGCTTATATAAATTAAAAAGAAATTTTTTTTTTTAGACATATTTTTTTAATTTATTTTTCATTATATATTAAGTTTTTGAAAAATATAAATAGAATATGTTAGGTAAGAAATATTAACAAATTTATGAAACAAACATTTTTATTACTATCTTATTTTTATATTTTTATCTTATTTCATAGTTAAATATTACTAACTGTTTTTTTAATATGATAAAAATATTTTCAATAAAGTTTAGATAACTTTAACTGCCATTTCAATTGCTGTTTATTCAAGATTCTTGCCATTTCTGTGAAATAAATCATAATTTATGCTTAGCAGAAGAAACCAAGTCAAACTTGTAAGTGCTAATACTGGCGACAAATCTTCAGTTGATCAGTATGAGAAATACCATCAAAATTTTATTTCTCTCATTTAAAACCCATCAACTCTGAGGCATTGGTCTCCTGAGAGTCAGATCAATGTAGAACACAACTGATGTGTTCTCAAATTATCATTAAATGAAGTTATAAGCCCTCAACACTGTTTAAGCATTGATCTATATTTTCTGCAAGTGTGCACACAGCATCCTCACAGGTCATGATGTACATACAAATGCTGAAATTAAAAATCCATTAGGTTCTTTCTCATTCACTTCATTAGCAAAATTTATGTTTTATGCTAAAAGATGACACTAGTATACTCATTTTTTTTGTTGGATTATTTTGTACTTGTTGGTGGGGGTGTCCTTGTGGAGTAATGGTTACAGTGATGGACTGCAGAATCATAGTAAGCAAGTTCAAACTCTAGTTGCGTTTATTACTTTCAGTTTCAGTCAAATTCCCTTGGGAAAGGTATAAACCCCCATATCCTCCCAGCTATGGGTTAAATAGTACCACTACTGTTCTTCTAGAAGGGTGATTTTGGTATTAAATAACCTACAAAAGTTGATATACTATTAAACAAAGAAACCTAAACTGTTGTACTTGTTGGTTATGATTCAGTTCAATTCTAAAGTGTTTCAAGCTAAACTACTAGATAGATAAATCTTAACTACCTGAAAGAAACTTTAAGAACAATATTGTTTGTTATTCATTAAACTTTGCTTAGTCTGGCACATGGGCTTACAATACCTGCTGTTACTAACTTGTGATCATTAATTAGAAGCACTTGTGACATAATGGTTATCATCATAAAAATAGAATAGGTGACCAGAGTTCAAATCCTGGATGAGGCTGACTGCATTTCTCATTGTGCTAATACCCTTGGGAAAGGTATGAATCCAATTATTTTTCCTCTAGACATGGGTAAATAGTAGAGCAGATTAAGATCTTTAATCTTGGTTTGGCAGCTAGTCAAATAAAAAGAAGTTTGAATTCAAATCAATTGTCATCTGCTTAAAAAGTGACCTTGTGTCACATCTTGCTTGTGAAGCTGGGTGAGGTGGGTAAATACATGCTAATTTATCACCCATTTAAATACTGAATGCAATAATCATTGCTTAACCTTGATCTGGCAGCAACTGGGGCTTGAAGTGTAAAGAACCAATATTTTTTTTCTTATTAGTTAAAAATTGCTTCTGTGTAACAATATATAATACTAATCTAGAGGATGGAATTCATTGATATTAATAGTATGGTGAGTTTTCATATTTACTAACCACAGCTTAGTGTGACACAAGGGCTATCTTCGAAGTGACCTGCCTAGAAAATCATTATTTAAAATCATATTTGAACTGAGTTTAAATATTAATGTCTGTCACTGAAGGAGG
>OY757912.1:98385284-98408754 GCA_963585895.1 Sepioteuthis lessoniana
GATGTCTTCTTTTCTTTCCACTTCCCAAATTTTATAAACAGTTTTCATGGCTTTGAAGCTCTGTTTAAAATAATATCTTAAAATTGATATTATTGCATTTGAAATAAAAGTTACACCTGAATAGTTTTGATGATGATAATATAGTAGTGACCTTGTTTTTATATGGGTACATAAAATAAGTTTTGAAGTAAAGGTCTGTGAAAAAACTTATTACTCTAGATAGGCCATAAGAGAAGATTAAAGGGACAGTCAATAATTATCTGCATAATTATTATGTATGATAATATATCAATATTGTGGCTAATTATTGACTCACTGTGGATTACTGAAATCTGGAGCTATACAGTTTGGGTGTTAAGATGAGTTGTTATGAGCAGTGGTCAAAAATACCCAAGTAAAAATAGTGTGCATCTTTCAGAAAAAAAACAATCATAGATTATTTCATATAATTAGCAGATGAAATAACTTTAATGGTTCTCAATCAGTTTTTAAAATGATAACAATTAAAATTTTAGAAAAAAAAATGTATAATGCTGTCACGGATATTTGAAAGTTGGTACAAGCTGCATTATCATCAATATGATGAGTAACTTTTATAGAAATTTCAGCTTTTAATTCTTTATATACATTGTTTTGCACATGAATTTTTATTGCAATGATATCAACTTGAGAATCCAAGGAAATTTTTCTTTGCTTATTTAGCTTTGTCATTTTTTTCTCTGTACAAATGATTAAATTGTTGGAAAACTCAAATGCAATGAGCCCTTTAGCTATAATTAATGAAAGTTGATTTCATTTTGTCTATTAAACTTTGATAAGCATATTCTATAAATATCTATCTTCATCAGGTGACAAATTTGAATTAACTCTTCCATGACAACATTGTTTTAGAGTTGAAGGAGTAGATGAAAAACTGAATTGTTAAACTGAGTTCAATCCCTAGCTCATACATATTGTGTTCACGTCAGTAATCTACTTAGGAAAGGAAAGGTACAAATCCACTTTTTATACCCCAGATACAGGTAAAGAGCAAAAATGTAGGAGTTCTTTAGCCTTTGAAAAAGTCAGTTCTTCTAGGATGTTTGAAAAGAGGTCAGATCAAAAAAAGGTTTTTGTCTCTGGTAGCAAGTAACCTAATACATCTTGTCTTATGTTAGCTGAAAAAAGATGGACATTGCCAAGTAATTCTGAGTGCCCTTAGAGATACCACGAAGAAGAATTATATGGCACTTTGATGACCTAATAGGTGGTTGGAATCATGCAGTATGAAACTAGGCATAAGTAGAAGTTGTCAACTATATCTTGGTAAACTGAAGCCTCCTAGATGCCTCAATTCAATCCTCATTTTTATCTGATAATAGATTTGAAGTATTCTAATTCATTGTTAAAAATATGATTTATTAAAATTGGTAATTTTATTCCTTGATTTCTTTGATGTTTTTATGCTACCTGTGTTAATTTTATTCATATATTTTGTCACTGAACTTGTGCAATTGGCTCGTATGTATGTTCTTTTTTCCTTCAATTAATCTTCTGATATTTTGTCCACTATCTGTTAGAATTTCTTGTCTGTGGTTTATTTGAGGGGATCAAGTCAAAATTTACATTTTTAATTCAAAGGTATTAAATCATAGTTGAAACCTGTATCACTGTTGAGTATATTTCTTAAAAATCCACCCAAGCATGTCACTAACTTTAGGCACATTAACTTCAGATTAAACCAATAACTTGTAGTTGCCATGTTTTCTATATGATTCTAAAACCAGAATCTAAATTCAGAAAGTGTTGGTTATAATTCTGTTAGGCATCGCTGCTGAAGCCTTCCGGCTGTACATTAGAAAGCCATAAAGATGAAATTGTTGGCTATGTAAATTTGATCACTGCTTAAAAAAGATAATGCAAATATTAGCAGATATCCATGTGAACAACTTCAGAGGGTGAAGAACTAAGGAAAAAAAGAAGTTATTATCATTCATGAAAAATTATTGGCTTTTATCAAACATTAATAAAGTGGATTCTGCAAACTGTTGAGTGGCTGATAATCTCGCCTTATGCACATAATAAAATACTTAAAGATTTCTTGAGAAATGGTGGCTTTGTGTACATAACTATGAAGTTTGGAACAATTCTAAAACCTGTTAGATAAGATAGCATTTGCATTAAGAAATTTATTATTATTATTTACTTATAAAAAGATTTAAATTGGTTAAAGAATTATTATTTCAATTAAAGAACCCTGTCATAACCATATATATTTAATCATGATGGTTTTTTTAATATTCAATACAAAAGAAATAAAAGGGAATAAAATGAACACATCTACCAAAGAAACAGTTTTGTTCTTTGTTGCTGGGCAATTTTTTATATATTGTAAAGTAAAGCTAGCGAACATAGTCGAGGGTGACCAGAAGGCTCTCTTTTCAATAGCTACTACACCAAGGTGTAGGGGAGGGCACTACTCCTTTCTCTGGATTCCTCCACTTTACCCTAGATACATACCTTATAATGCTGAGTGTTAAGTAAGGAGGTATCAAGTACCATTTTTAAAGTGACATGACCTGGGATTGAACCCAGGTCTCCAGGACCATTGGCAAACACTCTACCCAATGAGCCGGGATCTATAAATACTTAAAAATAAATATTGTAACTGTGTGTAAACTCTGTATTGTGACTTAATAATATAGATCATGAACACTAAGAAAAATATACAAAACAAGAGTACCTGAGGCCACAGAAAAGTTCTTGTTTTTAGCCAGAAAGAAACAACTGAACATCAAATATTCATGCTATTAGGCATATTCAGCATAATGGTTATCATTGTAAGAAATGGAATTGTGGCCAGTGTTCAAATCTTGAATGATACTGTCTGCATTTCACTTTGCGTTAATACCCTTTGAAAAGGCATGAATCTATCTGTTCTCTCCAGCTATGAGTAAATAGTTGTGCAGACTGTTTAAAAACATTATTAACAAAATATGTTTACAAATCATATATTTTCAATATATATGTATAAAGAGGATTAAGTAACCTACAATGGTTCATCAACATGATGGTGTGCCACTAGCATAGATTTCCCTGACCCTCTCCAACCACTCATCCCTATCATCCATCACTCTAGGTAGGTCTTCTAGGCTACATCCTGTATCAGTACAGAGTTGTTGTAGATAGGTTTTAGCTGGTCACCCTACCCTTGCTTTTCCATGTAAGGGGATTTACAGGAGTACATCGCTTATGAGCTTGCCCTTACTTCTCCAACATAAACCATAACACCCAACCAAAACCAAACCAAACCATGAAAATTCAGATCTAAGGTTAGCAACTTTTAGCTTTCCTGGCTCAGAAATACATGCCTTGAAATCCTATAAAAATGTTCAGCTATTCATTCAGACATCACCAAGCAGTGGGTTTACTCTTTATACTGGCGATATAATATCTGTTCTGTTTTCTTAAACAGTAATTTTTGATTACTGGAAAAGTCTTTTCTTAAAATGAAAACTTCATAGGATGCTTCAGAAGAAAGCAGTATTTTTGCTATTATTTGATAATTCAAAGACTTTGAATTAAGCTTGAAGTTAGTCTTAATATTTTTTAATGTAAGTAAAGAAATTCATATCATACTTTGGTTAAGAATGGTATGTAGGGAAAAAAGTATTTATCTATATATTTATCTTATATTTAATTTGATGTTTTTATGGTAAACATTGTTAAAATGATTGATTATGAGTTTTTAAAGTTGAGTATAAAGAAGAAAAGCAATTATTAGTTGCAATTCCAATAAGGCTGTAGTAATTTAATTAAAGGAAGAGAACATAGTGGAGAGCAGTTGGCTCAGACAGGTGTTCTGGTAAAGCAAGAAGCTCGTTACCTGCTGTTATATTCATGTATAGCAGTGCAGGGGAGGAAGGAATGTGGAAGAGGAGCAACTGATTTTACTCTTGAATATAATTATAGCCAGCTGGATATCAGGGGCTGAAGAATGGTAAAAAATAATAGACTCAACAAATGAGATGAAATTTATATACAGAACTGTACAAGAAGGTTTCTTTGCCTTATGTTAATTCAGAAGCTAAGTTGTTGAATGTCTGTTCCATGATTGGTAGATGTCTATTGAAAACTTGTTTTGAGCTATCCTATCATGGCCACTGAGGTGAGCAAGGGAACTATTGATAGCTGAATCACATGGGAGGTATACTTTCAGTAGGGCACTCCACATTAGACTAACCATGTGTCACACTCTAACCTTGGGAGGAATCAGATAAAAACGTTGTGAGAATGAGAACTACTCATTGTGAAGTGTTATATGCTTTTTAATGGAACCAAGAAACAGTTTAAGACAGTTTAAGTTTGTGGTGCCTTCTCATTGATACATACATCAATTATATAGGGATATCTAACAGCCAATAGGCTATTTCTTTTTTCTTTTTTAACATAATTGAAGAGTTTATGAATTATAATGAGATTTGACAGTGTAACACTGCTAACCTGTGTAGTGGAGTGGGTTATGGTATTGATGACTTAAAGATTTGTCTTCATATATTTCTCATATCTGAGTACTATAACTCACTGCTACAATTATTTGAGTGCTAGAGGAAAACAATGTATAATGGTTTGATATTTCCTAGTGCATTATAATACAAGAAACAATTCAATTTAAATTGACATATTTTATTGCTTGAGCAAACTTAGTTGAATGAATACAAGAATAACATGATACACAAGAAAGAGCTTATAAAGAGCTTTAAGAAGGAATGACATAAAGGTATTTTTGCATATGCCAAGAGTCCTTAATAGAATGGAATTAGTTGCATGAAGACTTACATCAAAGTATGGTATCACATGCCATATGACATGAGGTGTGTTGAAATGAAGCTCCCTGTGTTCCAGAAGGACCAGAGTCTGGTCTGTTTCCTGTTTTTAGGTTGAAAAGAGAATCTTACTTTGCGCACCCATCTCTATTTGTAGGTTTATCCATGCCACCTTGTGGCCATTAGCAGTACTATTTGGCAAACAAGGGGTGTAAACACTATATGTGTGTAGGTATACACAGGGGTTAGGTTTCATTTAGATAAGCTATCTCTTTCTCAGTTAGTAAGGCACCTAGCAATGACTGAGGTTTAAGTGAGTGGGTAGTTAAAATGGTATTGATATATTATTTAATTAGCACAGGCTTAAGAGATGTACATTATGTATTTTATTGTTTGAATTTAAAACAAATTCCTCTGATGTCCAAGAAAATAACAAAGGAGTTAGAATAAGAAAAGTATTATTATTATTATTATCTAATTTCTTGCCAAAAATGCAGCCGAATATTTTTTAAATGGTGATTACTTTTTTAAAGCTTGAAAACCCATACAGTTACAAGTTTTTATTTTAAAAGATTTCAAGATGTTCTTTCATAATGAAATAAAGCATTCAAAGCAAATGTTTAACATTTAGTACTGGTTCTTTTGTGTATCTGTGGTTTTCTTTTCATTCTATATTATATATCTAAAAAGAGAATTAAAATTCTCACAAATGAAAACTTTGGACAAAACATAATTGTAATTTAACTGACTACCAACTGAAATACAATCATATATACATGCATACACTCACACAATCACACACTCACACACATTACCAAATCATATTAGTGCCAAATATCTAAAGGATATAATTTGCTTATTATCTAGAGAATATAATTTTGTTGTGAAAGGAAAAAGAAGCATAAAGTCTCTAGTGTGAATGTTTTTGTGCCAATAACTGATTTGGGGATTTGTAAAGTGATTTGAATGTTTTTAATATAACTTTGAATGAAAAATGAAAGTCTTATTTGAAAGGATAGCTATTTATCTGAAGAATTCTTATATTCCTTAGAACTATGTTCTGTGCTTTATAATTCCCATTTCAATTATAACCTTTGTTGATGCTAGATCAACAATTCTTTCAGTTCAATTACATATGGATTTGCATATCCATAGATGTAGATAAGTAGATGTAAAAGGTGCTAGTAAACAAATGTGTCTTTATAGGAATGTTTTTATGTATACGTTAATTTACAGATGTATAAATATATATATCATATAAATGGTTGTTTTTATGTATATGTATTTGTCTAAGCATATATACAAACATTTTTCTACTGTACATATATAAACAATTTATTATAGATCTGTTTATATATATGTGTGTGTGAGTGTGACAATATGGAAAATCAAATCAACATGTTTTGCTGTAAGAATATCCCTATAGCAAAACATGTCAATCTAATTTTCTGTCTAGTCTGTCTTTCGTAGTATAACATTTTATTCCAAGCCTTACCTATATATATATATATATATGCATGTGTGTGTGTGTGTGTGTAAGTTACTAAATCTCTTGCCTAGTGATAAATACTGCATTTATTTGATGCAATCTATGTATCTATTAATACAAGTCTCACAAGTTTGGGATGTAAATAAAAAACAACACAGATTCTATTCAAATTTTAATTTTGCAATAAGAAAGAACAGTATTTGCCATTTTGTTTCACTATTGCCATAACTTTATTTTAAGGATATCATCTAAATATTTATACTCACAAACTATACACTCCTGAAGATTCCCCCAAAAGTTCTGCACCATTCACCTAATCATTGTCTCTAGCATGACTTTGTTTTCATGATGAATAAAGTATTTCAGTTCATTACTTGTCTGTGTTTAAAGACTTGAGCCTTCAGGTATCCTTTGGGGAAGTAATTACAAAGAGATAAATCTGGTGAGCAAGCTAGTCATTGGATGTTACTATAAAATGAGATAAGGTGCTCTGGAAAAATATCTCTGCAAACTTCCCTAGATGCACTTGCGATGTTGGTGGTAGCTTCTTAAGCTTTCTGAGTCTTAGCTTCAAGAAAATTGCATAATATCAGTATATAGAAACTGGATGTCACTGACACCATTCTTCTTCTTCCAAAAAGTATGGTCCTCCAAATCAAAATTCCTGCACACCAAACAAAGTTTCATCATGAAAGAGCACAACAGTGTCAGCTATAATATTTTCAAAGATGACCTTAAAAGATGCTTTAATTGTGCCAGTGACTTTCTTAAAGTTTTTGTCCAACCATCATTTTTTATAGATGAAAGGTCTCTGTGTAAAATTCTCAAACTATGATGAAATATTCCCAAGCTCAGAGCATAATATTGGCTGAATATTGCGGAAATCTAGTTATATCCTGACTCACTGCCTCAACATTTGCTGGTGTAAGAATGTTGAGAAGTCTACCAGGTAACTTTCTTTAAGCTGAACTTGCTTCTCTGAAATTTCCAATGCATAACAATATGGTTTTCCTGTCAGGAACTCAGTCTTGTTGATGTATTTAGAAAAACTTACAAAATAACTGCTGCATTGCAATTATAGTCATTATTTTTAAAAATAAATTTGAATCACAAATGCATGACATTGACTATTTCATGACATAATGACAAGAGAAATGACATGGCTGTAACTGTTCAAAAACATAGCTCCCACCTGCTCATCACTACTATGGCCTGCATTGCAGCAATTTTAAATCCAGGAGATTATTCTGTCAGACCCTATAAAATCTTACTTGTTATTTCATTCAATACTTTGTTAATCATATACATTGAATGATTAATCAGTGAAAATTTGACTCTGTGGTCATATTTGAAAATGAGTTGACAGCCATCATATATATATATATATATATATATATATATATATATATATATAGGAAATAACTTGTCATAAAAAGAATAAAACAAAACAAGTTGCAATACAATAAATATAAAAAATGTGCTTAATACATAAGTAGAGCTGATTTAAAGAACTGAATAATAAAACAAAAGCTTACTAAACCCAAGTATGCTTCTTTTGTATTTATTTATTCAGTTGATATATAATCTGCTATATTTATAAAGAGTACTCAACATCAGTGACAGAGCATATATATCTAAGTTATGGCAGCATAAACAGTAACCAAGAACTGTTAACTATGTTTATTTCATTCTAAGTTACATATATAGATACATTTATGAGTGTATTGATACATAGTGCAGTAAAATCTATTCACATACTTGTATATTTGTCAATCCATATGATTTTACTTTATTTATATGTCTACTAAGGTATTCCTATGAGAGATGTGCATACAACTCTATGCACACATATATATATGAATATGTGAGTGTGTGTGTGTGTGTGTGTGTGTGTGCACACACACAACTTTATTTGACTCTCTTGCCTTCTTACTCTATATTTGATAAATCAATTACACAATTTTTGTATATACATTTCTTGTATTTTCAGATTTACTCTTTGGGGAAATTATAATGGCATATTGAAAAATATATTGGAACTTTTTTCTTTTTCTTTGTTTAATTTCCCAATTTAATATCTTTGTTATTTTGTCTGCATTTTCTGTATAGTCAAGCGTTCTCAATTATGAAGCACTTCTGTTGTTGCATGTCAATAAAAAGAATTAAATTCCTTTCCATTTCCAAAATTCACGCATCTGGTATTTTTTTCTCAAAAGATCTGTTCTCATCAACACTAACAGAATTTTTTCTCTGTGATCTTCCTTCAGAAAGAAAAATGTGTATGCAGTAAGTTGAATAGAGAAAACTACTTTTTTTTTTTTTTACTTTACTATATTTGAAAACTTTTAAATGAATAGTTTGTGGTACATTAGCTGTTTATATAACCTATAATATCACTGGTAGTATTTATAAAAAAAAATAGGTTAAAACTTTAAGGATCAAGGGTAAACTGGAGCAATCCAGGGAATGGAGTAGTGCCCTACCCTACACCTTGATGTAGTAGCTATTGAAAAGGGAGCCTTTGGGTCTCCCTTGATTATGGTCACCAACTTTTTACTTTAACTTATCACAATAAATTCTGATGTTTAGATGTTGGTGGGGAGAGGAAATAAACCAATGCAGACAGCTGTATATCAGAGTTGACTGCTTTTAAACCCAGAAGACAATGACAGCAATTATATTTACCACTCTTCCAATTTAGCCACTTTTTTTTACTTAAAAGCAATATATTTTTAGTTGTGAACAAGTTTGAGGATTAAGCTTGAGACTGTCTAATTTGAAAAAAAAAATGGCATAAAATTTCTTTCAGCAAAATTTTGCAGTCAATCTCTGTTGTGCATTGAGAATCAAGGAGCAAAAGATTAGTGAGTGTGATGAATTAATGCAACCATGATTGACATAATAAGGCTGTTTCCTACATACTGTAAATACTTTGTAAATTATAATAAAAGTGCATTGAAAATCAAGAAGAAAGTTGTAGCACATGGCTTAATGTATGGATTAAAATCACTTGTTTTCAAGTTGCTTAGAGAAAGGGATCAACAGTGGTTAGGGATTAAGGTAAATATTACACACAGAATAAGTCCATCAAATGTTTAATGTTAATTTTGTAAATCATTAAGAATTAAATTGTTTTTAGTTGTCAAAATATATTGTTTAGATTTTAGTACATTGCAAAGGTTATCATCATCTCAGTTCAATCAGAAAATGATGAAGTAGAATCTGTTAAAAAGTAACAGAAGGTATTTATCCAGTCCCTTCTGCCATGGTCAGGATATGACACAACGTCAATTTTTAAGCAGAGTTTAACAGGTTTGAATTCAGAGTTTTCCTTCTCCTAGACTAGTTGCCTCACCAAGGCTGAAGAACCTAATCTGCCCTACTATTTACCCATAGCTGGAGGTTGAATTATTAGATTCATACCTTTCCCAAGGGTATTAGTGCTATGTGAAATGCAATCAGTCTCGTCCAGGATTTGATCTTGTGTCGCCATGTCCATTTCCCTACAACGATAACCATTACACCATGGGCACCTCCCTAATAGTATTGGTCTAACAGGTTGTCTAAAAAGTCACAAACAGTCACAGAACAGAAGATTAAGGATAAAGTTGCCTTGTTTAAGTAGACAATAGAAAATATTTATTTTTATATGTGTTGAAAAACATTGTCATCTCCTTTATGTGACTTAAATATACGGACTTGTATTTTTTGTGAATCTATTGACTAATCATATAAAGTATTCTCTCAGTACTATACTAAATAGTATTATCCTTAAATTACCACCAAGAAAAAAACATTTCAAATACAGATAAGGAATGATTTGGTTAATGAACAATATATAAACTCAAATTTGACACTTCTTTTCGAGTTAATCTTTGCAAAAAGTGTCATTAGTTTGTATCATTATTAACACTCATATATTAATTTCATGAAAAATAACATTGATAACAAATATTTTTTAGAGCTATTACTCCTATCATTAGTTTTCATCCATCACAGAATTAAGCAATATAATAGAATTTTCACAGTATTCATTAAAAAAAGAAAGGAATGTATGCTTAGCTGAAGAAATATTCGATTGATTGGTGGTAGGGAAAATACTTTATTTGATTTTCCAAGAACTAATATTTGCAAGAGTATTTTCTTAATGTACTTACACTGAACTAAATGAAAGGAAAGACAAAATAAACTCTATTACACATATGAGCATATTTAATATTTCATATACACAATATCCATGCGGATGACAAAGAAAAAATTTACAAACATTTCCTATTCACTAGAATTACACACATCTTGTTCCAAGAACAAGCAGTATGTAGAATGGGTACAAAATAGCAAAAGGTTTATTTGTTAAGTGTACTAGGTAAGATAGCTATATGACTTTACCATTTCCTGGCAGGATCATTGATAATATCTCTATTGGTCAAAAGCCAGAAATGTAAAAAGGTCAAATATGGATTTCTGTGACTGTCATGTGACACACGATGGGGTCCATAATAGACATGTGAACTATCTACAATCATTTATTGTATTCCTCCAGTAGCAATATAATTCACTAATTAAAGTAAACAATTTGAGTCATGGTAATGGTTTTGTCTGTATATCTAGTGTTGCTGAAATGGACTGATTTTGTTGATACATTTTGTCTGTAAAGAAAAAAGAAAGTTTTTTTCTTTTCTCAGGGATTATGCACTAAAAAAGGGGTGAAAAATGAATTGTACAAATCATTGTGTTAATAACATTTAGGACTTAAAAAAAGAATCCAATTGCTTGAATAACATTTGTAATAAATGACCTGTTTGATGTACACAAAGTTTTAGATTATTGTTTACTCTGTTGCAGTGACAGATAAATGGTGGGCTACATTAAATCCTACAAACCGAGAAAAACTAGTAGAAATAATGCTGTATAGGGATTAAAAAACAAATTTTAAATGTAAAATATTTGGACCTTGAATAAGTTATTGCTGATTTTTCATGAAAGGTTTTTATTTGCAAGATGGTTTCAGTTAGTTTGAGCAGTGCATATTAAACTACACCAAGCTGATCCCACCAAGTGCAGATCAGAAGCATTGAACCATAGATATTTGGCTTTGCCGCCCGTGTTGATGCATAGTTGAGCTTACCCCATGATCTTCTTAGGCTTAGGGTTATTGTAATGTATCCACTTTTCATTGCTTGTCATGATGCAATCCAAAACACCTTTACTTTTCTGCATTTGAAGCAGCTGTTCACACGTGACAAAATGTTGTTTGACGTCTCTCAACTTCAACTCGTATGGGATCCAATGTACTTGCTTTTGAATCATTCCTAATGCTTTCAAATGTTTTGAAACATGTGTAATCAACTCCTAATGATTCTGCAAGTTCCGCTTGCACCTGACATGAATCTTCATGAAGTAATGCCTTCAATTCTTTTCTTCAAACTTTTTCAATGTGTCAGAGTGTCTTTTTTTTATCTTCAATATCAAAATCCTTAGTTTTGAAGCATCTGAACCAATCTCTGCATGTTGTTTCCAACAGAGCATGGTTGCCATTTGTCTCAACAAAAATTCTATGTGCTTCAGTTGCAGATTTCTTTTGAATGAACTAAGTAAGTAAAGTTAGTGGCTGTAGTTGAGGGCAACCAGAAGGCTCCCTTTTCAATAGCTACTACACCAAGGTGTAGGGGAGGGTGCTACTCCTTTCCCTGGATTGCTCCACTTTGCTCTTGATATGTACCTTATATTGCTGAGTGTTAAGCAAGGAGGTACCAAGTAAAATTTTTAAAGTCTTTGGTATGATGCAACCTGGGATCGTACCCAGGTCTCCTGGACCATTGGTGAACACTCTACTTACTGGGCTAGTGCAGTAAAATTCCCTGCAAATACACTTTCTTTGGCATAAAGTCTGACATGTTTAATTCTATGAAAAACAAAGTTGTTTACACTTTGGTGAAAAGACATTCACTGAATTTCAAGCTTGCTTTTAGTACTTCCTTATAGATGCATTACTATCTGAAAGTACACACACGCAGTTCTAAGAATGCCAAATGTTGGAAAATAGCAAGAATTTATTCTAGATTCTAATATATACAATTAAACTTTATAAAGGGTTCAAGAATATGAGCAAAAGTGTTTTGCTCTAAATTAGATATTTGAAAAGAAAATGGTAATTAAATATCAATGTTTCATTATCAGAAAACTTCAAAAGTTATGGGCCCTGATCAATTCAGAAATAATTTTGAGCTAAGATTGATTTATTGGATTGCACTTGTAAATCTTTTTTCATATAATGAAAGAAAATTCAGAAAATTTTTTACAGCAACGAACTTGTGTAACGACATACTAACAAGACTGTTTAGTGATACCTACATTCTTATTGTATGTATTTATTTTCTTGCAAAATTATTGTCAGGGACTAGTTTACACATGAAGATTTTTATATATTTTGAAAACTGAAGTTTTTAAAGCTTTAGAATAATGCCATTTAAATTAACACAGAAATTAAAAAATAAATTAGAAAAGACTTAATAGTTAATAATATTCATGAAATAAATAATATGAATGTAATTTAAGTAGGATGACATTAATTTTAGAATATAACTTTAGATCTTCTCCATTTTGATGTATAAACCATATTGGGGATAATAGGCTTGAAAAGGGTAAAACATGAAATTGTTTTTTTACTTAGTAGTTTATCCTGCTTAATACACTTTGTATAAATTTTTATACAAATCCACTGATTGTTACTTAAAACCCCCAAAATGCCAAAATAATAGAAGTCTACTGTACTTCAAGTTGATAAATTTATAGTTTAATCTAGTTGGACTGTTTTATGAATTTTTTTAACTGATTGATTTTAATGACATGTCAAGAAGTTTGGGAATGGTATACATTGTACATTTATATTTACATATCTTTAGTTTCTCGTTATTTGCACATGGTTGTATCAAGTATTCCTACCTAATATTGACAATTTTGAAACAGATCCATTTCCTATCAGGTTCTACTGCTGGAATTAATGAATGAAGAGATACTCCACACTCTCCAGAACTGCAGCCTTAACTTCAGGAATAGTTTTGTATCATGTCTTGGACATGACTTCTTGCAATGGTCTTACCCCTCTGCAAGGTATACAATTTGCTCTGCTATCAAGGCAATATTTTATAAGAATACTTAATTTCTATTATATTTACAGATGTAATGTAGCAAAGACTTTTTAAATGTAACATTCCTTGAAGTTTTTATATTTGATAGCAAGTTTTCTGAAGTGTCTAGAATTATGCCAACCAAAAAGAAGTGAAGAAATAATTTTGACAAGGACAAAATAAGCTTGAACTTTTTAAGGGTCACTATTTTTGTCCTGTATTGTAGAAATTGTTTGTGGTTTGTTCTTGAATCATTTCTAGAATATTCATCTGTGATTGATTCTATAAGTGATAGTTATAGATTATTGTTAGCCGCCTTCTTAATACGTGTTTTGCCTGTTGAAGGAATATTTGAAGTCTCCTTGGCAGCTCTTTCTATTCATCTTTATTCATCAAAATTGCCTTTATTATTTGCTCCACAATGACTTTATCTTCATCCACACCAATCTGGAAGCCATCACTGTCAAAATACTCATGTTCAAATTTCTGTATTTATGAGATTCTTTCTTCCCCAGTGAGAGAAGATGCTGCACATTAGTGTCCTTTAATGAATGATTCTCATCTTTACTCTTTAGATTTATCTATAAGTTCAGTATGTGGTGTGTGTGATGATAATCTAAAGATTAATGGGTAATATATTACTAAAAAATATTGTTATAAAAACAAATTAAAAAAGATAAGCTAATTGAAGAGGTTTATGAGTACTTATAGATATGTATACTTCTAAGCAAAACAGATGAGGCAAACACTTTTTAGATTTTGTGCAATTATTCTTTAATTTTATTGAATAGTATCAAAGTATGTAACAATAATTTGCAGTAGATATACTGAGTTTCTGTAGCTATGTCAGTACTACTGTATGATAGCATCACTTGGATTTTAACGAAATGCCTGGAGAAAAAAAAAATAAATGGGAACTATACAAAAATGCTGCATACTGTTTTGAACAAGTCTAGGAAGTAGCACTTTACAAAACAGCAGCTGTACAGCTACTTACTGTCTATGAGCAAGACATGATGGGCACTGCTGGTCAAGTAAAGACAACCTCATAAGCAACATTCTGCTATAGATTGTTGCACATGAACATATCAATGTTGGCCAACCAGCAAAGGCTTAGATTCATCAGTTCTGTCCAGACACTGGATACCGTCTAGAGGAGTTGCCTCAAGTGGTGTTTGATAAGGGTCAAAGGAATCTGCTGTTAGTACATCTTGATGATGATGTGTAAATACACTTGAAATCAATAAGTCATTTTTTGAAGAAGAAATAACTTTAAATAAGATTGGTTCATTCACCTCACCATTTTGATATAATCAGTTATATCTAACTGCTTTAGTAGTGTATATTTTCATTTTCCCCTACTTAAAAGTTTGTTTTGCTGTGGAATGGTATACAAAGGACAGCAGTATGTGTAACTTTAGAGAAATACTAAGTAAATGAACAAATCAAACAGGTCAGTCTAGTTGGCATCTATTGTGTCTAAATCCTTTCCCAAGTGATAAAGCCCTGTCAGTTTGGGCTATAGAATTTCTTCAGAGGAATAAGATCACCCCCAGTCAGTGTCCTGGATATAATACTAAACCATCTGATTGTGAGGTTCGAGTCTTGGAGCTTTGAGGAATGAATTCCCGGCCCACTTTGACCTGGAGTGTTAATACCTATTTCATAGAAATATTTAATCATTTTCTATACAGGAAACCATTTAACTGTGTGCAAACAAATGGCTGACATTAAACTGAATTATTGGTATTTCATAAAAATACTTGAAACCATTTAATTGTGTGAAAATAGCACGATTAGTGATTGCAATACTTGAAACCACTTCTCTGTGTTCAAACAAATGATTAATATTAAATACATTTAGATAGCAACTGTCAAAGCTGTATTGCTGGTCTTTGTTGGGCAGAAAGTCTTATCTTAATGTTTTGATAATTTTCAAATCCAAGTATATCCAAATTCTATTACCAATTCAGAGAATTGAATATGACAGTTTTTATGTCATGGAAAAAAGGTTCTGGAAGACTTAAAGTGACAACAAATATAAGTAAAAGAAGCACAAAGATTTTAAAGAGTTAAAGAGAAGCATTTTGTTTAATGAATAATAATTTCAAGAAAGCTGAATGAAGCTGCTTTTTCATAAAAAGTGTGCAAAGGAACTATAGCTTTTTTCATGGAATATAACAGTTCAAATATTTGTTATATCATTATCCCAATGATTCACAATGGTTTCCATGTTTTCTTTGGAACAAGGAGTTTTGTTTTCAATTATAAATGTTCCAGAGGATTTTCTTTGAGCACCAGGTAAAAGATATAATCCTGAATGCTGGTGAAACTTAGAAGAGGTGGAATTAGGGTATGGAGGTGCATTTTCTACATCTGGCATTCGTGAGCTGTTAAGATATGAGGAGTACCAAAGAATATCAGAAACAGTTCTTTTTAAAGCTAGACAAACATGTATAGTGAAAAGAAGACAAAAGACCATTTTCTAACAAGACAATTTCCCAGCACATATAGAAAAAATGGTTTTATTGCTTGGTTTGTGGTAGGGTAGGTATTTAGGTGAGTTCTTACTCACCAAGGACCAATGTTAACATCAGTATATCCATGATATACTCACATTGAACATAATGGAAAGACATGATAAATGCATTTCTATATACAAGAACTTTTTACCTTTTGTTGACATAAGACGCATACTAATGGTATTAAAAGGAAAGAATAAATCAATGTATCTCAATAGATAGAAATTTACACAAGCAGTATGCAAAAGGGGTAAAAAATGGAAAAAATCTTACGTGATTAGAAAAGTAAAATAGCCACATGGTTTGACCATTCCTTGGCAGATTCCAAATCAATGTCATATTTGTTCAAAGGAAAAAAGGCAAGAGAGGCAAAGAATGGGTTTCTAAAACTGTCATGTGATCCTCCCCAAAGCCCCCAGTAAACATGTCCATTCTGTAAGGAATATAATGATTTATTACATCCTTACCATTTGAATATTATGATCGGTGATGTTTTGGCCTTATCAATCATCAGATTATAAACCCATAGAGAACTAAGTACATATCAAGGCCCAATTGACTAGGAGAAAATTTGAAAACATGAACCAGATATGGGAAGCAGTTGGAATAATATTGATTCAGCATACTGTAAACAATAGACAACTTGTCAAATCAATTGAGTTTTTGAGAAAAAATAGCTGTGGAATAGCTTATTGTCCAGGATTATAAGTATAATTTTCAATTTTAAACAAAAGTTTTATCAATTTCCTTGTGTCAAATCAGCTAACCTCCACGTTTTTGTTATGTGAAAATACAGGTACTCTGAATAATGATAATTTAGTATTATTTAAAAATTTTACACAAATTAGTTTTCAATTACAGTGCCATACTTGGAAAAAACAATAAAATTACAAATAGGACCTGAATATGTAGTTGGATATTTTGTATAAGTAGGAAGTTACTCACTTTTATACAAAATTTCACTCTTTAAACAATCACTTGGTGTAATGATTATCATCTTAGGAAATTTTCTTGGCCACTCATGTTCCAGTATCGGATAAGGTTATTTGCATTTCATTTCTTGCTAATACTCTTGAGTAAGGCATGAATCCATCTTTTCTCCCTACAGATATTGGTAAATTGTCATGTAGACGAGGATTTCTAATCTTAGCATAGCAATGGGCCAAGGAGAAGGAAAACTCTGGATAATACTTGACCTTGTGTCATATCTTGCCTATGGCAAAGGGGTTTAGTAAATAACAATTGAAAACACCTACTTTAGCCAGCCCATTTTCTTTTTAAATAAAAGTTAGTAAGGTATACTAAAGAGTTTATTCACTTTTGGGAACAGTGTCAAGATGATTTTTGGATTAAAAAAAAAGAGAACAATGTTTCACTGTTGATGACAGATTTGGATTAAGAAAGAATATTTTACCCCATTTGAATTTCAGCAAGTCTGTAGATGTAATGATAAGTGCTGAATGCATGCATATTCATGGATGTTCATAAAATTATACTTCAGACCATGAATATTACAAATATGAACATTATTTCTGTTAAGTAATGGACTACTCTTATCATATATACATTGATGACTATCACATACGTTTGGAAGAAAATAGAAAATCTAATTAATTTCAAAATTTCACAAGTTGTGAAGGTATAAACTAAAAAAAAGATAATTTAGAATAACTTGACAGTTTTAATTATGCAAATGGTCATTGTTTTAATGAAGGAACTAAATGAAGAAAAAATGAGAAACTGAATTAATGTGAGAGAAAAGTTAGAAAAGAAAGCATGGTTCTTTGTGAAAGCATTTTCATCGCAAAGGGAATCATAATTTAAAACAATAAATGTACCCTCCCTGCTTGAATGTAAAGGTTAGGAAGATGAGACTGCTGTCTGGATGACCAGTTAGCTAGTGTGTTAGAATACACCGACTGCATCTCTGCAGATGGATAAGACCCCCCGCCCAATGAGTGTCCTGATATGACTAAACAATCTGATGGTGAGGTTCCAGTATTGCTGGAACTTTAGTGAATGCAGCGTACCATTTTATTGCCATCACACCCAGGTCCACTTTGGCTTGAAGTGGTAGCACCTGATAGGGTCCTATCTATGGGTCAAATAGAAATAAACTGCGTAATCATGCTAAACTTAATTTTTGAAATAGAACTGTTTTGATATTTAACTTAGTGTAAACAAAAACTATACTTATGCTCAACTAAATTGTGTGAATTAAAACTGTTTGATTAAACTGAATAGCTTTATATAGAAATGTTTTTGACAATTAAACTGAGTACTTATACTAAACTGAATTGTTTGAAATAGAACTGTTTATTTGTATGAAAATAGATTTGGCATTAAATAACCTACAAGGGTTGATATGCTAACAAACAAACAAACAAACAAACCGTTGTCTGGGCCCCAACTATTATGGTGGGATCATTATACATTTTAGGATGTTTATCTTGTGCTGGAAGAGTAGTTGAAAAAAATTGTGGCAACCAGGTGGGTGTTTTAAGGGAGGAAAATGCATGGTTTCTGATATCAATGAGAAATAAATAGTACAGTAATTTAGTTCTCCAGTTTAAGAAACTGGAAGTACCAGTTCCACAATTGTAAGGAAAACAGACCTATTGCTAAGACTTAATCAGGAGCTAACAATCTGACTGAAATCTTATATTTATTCCAATTCCGAAGCAATTGTGACAAATAGCTAATAATTTAAAGAATTATTCAGGCAATCGGAACACCTTGTTTTTCATGTGATGTTTCAA
Organism: Sepioteuthis lessoniana; assembly: GCA_963585895.1. Taxonomy (NCBI): domain Eukaryota; kingdom Metazoa; phylum Mollusca; class Cephalopoda; order Myopsida; family Loliginidae; genus Sepioteuthis; species Sepioteuthis lessoniana. The sequence goes on from OY757912.1 coordinate 98,403,990, forward strand.
CTAGTGTATTATCTTGTTTTGTCAAATGCACCTGTTATGAAGAGGCTTTCTTCCTACCACTAGTGAACTTGGTGACAGGTATTGTGAACTACAAAAAAAATCAACCATTAGAACTGTCATGGGAAAGTGTGAGAAATCAGTAATTGGCAGAAGACAAGAAAGGACTTAAATTCAATGACGAGTAAAACTACCCACCCTCAACTGGGTGTGACCTATGATTTACCAATTTCTACATCAACTCAAAATATGACTTTGTGTCTCTATTTTTGAGACCATTCAAGAGGGAGGTTGAAACTCAGCAATAAATTGAGTGGTATTTTTTTCTGTGACTATATGTCAGACTTTTCCTTTTTTTCTAATGTGGATTCATCATCTCTTTATCATGTCTTTGTCTCTGGTGATTTTCATTGAGATCCCACAACACAGCATACCACCATAAAAAAAAAGAAGAGACTCATATTCTGCTATCTTTCTTTCATAGCACAAAGCAAAAATGGTATAAAACATATTTTGTTTGTTGCATGGTATTGTAGGCTGATATCTGAGCAATGCATTTTGTGTCTCTTAGTTTGTGTTCAATTGCAGAAGCCACAATAAATTGAACTCTGTACTGTTCTGAATTAGACATTTTTGGGGCATTTTGGTGTGTTCTGTTCTAAACAATGGAACATATCACAAAGTAGCTAAATTATATTTACTCAGAAAAAAAATCAAAACAAATAAAACCTATGATAGTTACATGTCTGTGTGCCATTACACTTTCAAGTTCAAGCCAGATATGTTATGTTTTCTTTAAAAACATTAATGTTACATCCTAACTTCATGTAAAACAATACTGAATATCACAATAACAATTTAGAAAATGAATACTTTTTAAAACAATGACTCAGGACATTAGTCTAATTAACAGTGGATCATCTCAAGAAGAAAAGACTGATAAAATGCATATCTGAATTGTAATTAAATTTGATGATTATATATTATTAGATTCCATTAAGAATCACTCTTTAATTTGTCTGCATTCTATTTACATCATGAAGATTCATTGTGTTTTGATGTTTTCTTTGTGTGAAAATTTTCTTGGCTTCTATAGTTTTGACATACATATATTGAACATTTTTTCTCTCTGTTATTTTCTATTACCTATTTATCACTATATTAGTTAAATTATCTTTATTTATATATATATATATATATATATATATATGCATGTATATATATATATATATATATATGCATATATATATATATATATATATATATATGCATGTATATATATATATATATGCATGTATATATATATATATATGCATGTATATATATATATATATGCATGTATATATATATATAATATATACATGTGTATATATATATATATATACATGTGTATATATATACTATATATATATATATATATATATGCATGTATATATATATATATATATATGCATGTATATATATATATATATATATGCATGTATATATATATATATATATATATGCATTGTATATATATATATATATATGCATGTTATATATATATATATATATGCATGTATATAATATATATATATATGCATGTATATATATATATATATATGCATGTATATATATATATATATGCATGTATATATATATATATATGCATGTATATTTATATATATATATGCATGTATATATATATATGCATGTATATATATATATATATATGCATGTATATATATATATATATGCATGTATATATATATATGCATGTTAATATATATATATATATGTATCTATGCATGTATATATATATATATATATGCATGCATGTATATATATATATATATATATATGCATGTATATATATATATATATATATATATATGTGCATGTATGTATATATATATATATATATGCATGTATATATATATATATATATGCATGTATATATATATATATATATATATATATGAATGTATATATATATATATATGAATGTATATATATATATATATGCATGTATATATATATATATATATATATATTTATGAATGTATATATATATATATATATGCATGTATATATATACATATATATATATGCATATATATATATATGAATGTATATATATATATACATATATATATATGCATATATATATATGCATGTATATATATATATATATATATATGCATGTATATATATATATATATGCATGTATATATATATATATATATGCATGTATATATATATATATATATATATGCATGTATATATATATATATATGCATGTATATATATATATATATATATATATATATATATGCATGTATATATATATATATATATATATATGCATGTATATATATATATATATATATATATATATATATGCATGTATATATATATATATATGCATGTATATATATATATATATGCATGTATATATATATATATATATGCATGTATATATATATATATGCATGTATATATATATATATATGCATGTATATATATATATATATATGCATGTATATATATATATATGCATGTATATATATATATATATATGCATGTATATATATATATGCATGTATATATATATATATATATATGCATGTCTCTCTATATATATATGCATATATATATATATATATATATATATATATGCATGTATATATATATATATATATATGCATGTATATATATGCACATATATATATATATATATATATGCACATATGTATATATATATATATATATATGCATGTATATATATATATATATATATATGCATGTATATATATATATATATATATGCATGTATATATATATATATATGCATGTATATATATATATATATATATGCATGTATATATATATATATATATATATGCATGTATTATATATATATATATATATATATATATATATATATATATGCATGTATATATATATATGCATGTATATATATATATATATATATATATATATATATATATATATATATATATGCATGTATATATATATATGCATGTATATATATATATATATGCATGTATATATATATATATATGCATGTATATATATATATATATGCTTGTATATATATATATCTATATATGCATGTATATATATATATATATATATGCATGTATATATATAGATATATATATATATGCATGTATATATATATATGCATATATATATATATATATATATGCATATATATATATATATGCATGTATATATGCATGTATATATATATGCATGTATATATATATATATATGCATGTATATATGCATGTATACATATATATATATTTATATGCATGTATATATATATATATATATATATATGCATGTATATATATATATATATATGCATGTATATATGCATGTATATATATATATATATGCATGTATATATATATATATGCATGTATATATATATATATATGCATGTATATATATATACTATATATATATATATGCATGTATATATATATATATATATATGCATGTATATATATATATATATATATGTATATATATGTATATATGTATATATGCATGTATATATATATATATATATGTATATATATATATATATATATATATATATGCATGTATATATATGGTATATATATATGCATATATAAATATATATGCATATATGTATGTGTATATATATATATAAGTGTATGTATATATATATATATATATATGCATGTGTATATATGTATATATATATGCATATATAAATATATATGCATATATGTATGTATATATATATATATATATATATATAAAATTTATGTATGTATATATATATATATATATATGTATGTATATATATATATATATATATTTTTCTGTATGTAAACAGTAGTTTAGAAGAAAAAGAAAAAGCCTAAAACACCTAATGCTACAACAGCCCCCCCCCCTAAGAGAAAGGGAAAAAGAAAAAAAAAAAAATGAATGAATTCCCCCCCCAGTAGACCGCCTCCCAAAGCTACCTAAAATTTCAGTTGTAAATAAAAGTCAAAACGAGGAAGAAGCATTTGAACTCAGGAGCCAAGTGGGAAGTAATATATCAATATTGGTCAGTATGTCTTTAAGTCCTATCAATTTAAAATGCTGAATTTTACAAATGTTATGCTGTATTTTGTTTGTGAAATAATGCTTAAACTATGCGTTTTAAATGTAAAGACACGCTTACTCTACTATAAAGCCAAATTGATGTTTAGACTTTCCACATGTCAGCGAACAAGGCAGAATGTTTTTGAATGTCTTCTATCGAATAATTTAAAAATTCGTAAAGAAAGCCCTAACCGTAGTTTAGAAGAATAAGAAAAAGCCTAAAACACCTAATGCTACCACAACCTCCCCCCCCCAAATAATCCTTTAAGCTCTATAATTCCTGAAGCCTGCAAGGGTTACCAACTGTAGTGCAAAAAAAAAAAAAAATAAAATGGAAAACCTAGGAAAAGTCCCAATACAGCAAAAAAAAAAAACAAAAAAAACACAAGTCAGTACCACTGAAAGTCATACAAAAGTACCTTAATATTGGACTTTAACTAAGTTAAAACTTAAAAACTTAAAACCAAAATTACCCCCCTTTTTTTTTTTGCGTACACATGGGAAGCAGCATGATGTACGTAAAGGTATTTGAATAAACCCATGGACGACCAAACTCAATACCCCAAATGGGTCCTGGACGTGAGTTTGACGACTTTTCACTCAGGATCGCCAGTTCGATCGGGGAACTACTGCTGCT
>OY757912.1:98408954-98478954 GCA_963585895.1 Sepioteuthis lessoniana
TGTCTGGTTACGTCTAACGTGATTAGTTTTCGTGATAGGAGGCAGGTGGCCATACAGTTGGTGTCTTGTGGGGTTTTGCCGCCAGGACTTCTTCAAGATTGCTCACAGCATTCTTGTGTAATTGCCGTCTAACTTCTTCTCCAGCCGTTTTGTTAGAGTCCATGTAGTGCATCCATATAGCAGTATCGATGCGACCGCTGCCTGGAAGAAACTGCATTTCAATTTATCGGTTCGGTCTTATTTCTATATAATCGATAGCCTATTGATAGCTGTTCATGCCTTTTTTAACCTCGTGTCGATGTCCTTTTCGGTTGATGTAACGCTGCTTCCTAGGTATGTGAATTTATGTACTAGTTTAAGAGAGGTTTCATCTAGAGTGGAGATATCACCCATTTGATTATAGCACATATATTCCGTTTTGTGTGCATTGACATAGAGGGGTATGCCTGCAGCTGCTCGGTCCAAACAATGCAGTAGTGTTTCGGCTTGGTTGGGTGTATTTGCCAGTATAGCTATGTCATTGGCGTAGTCGGCGTCGGTAATTGTTTTTGTCGGGTACCTTCTGCTTCTTTTTTTTGTCAGCTCGAAGCCATTCTTTCTGATTTTGTCAATCGATGTTCTAAGTACGTATTCTAGACAAATGATAAAGAGTTATTGAGCTAGCCTGACCCCTTGTAGTACTTCTGTTTGTTCCATCTTTCCTCTCTGAATGGAATCGAAGGCCTTGGTAAAGTCGACAAATAGTAATGTCGTTTGTAGGTTTTTTGCCCGTACACCTGTAAGGATTCTACGGATGGTTAATATTTGTGAGGTCGTGGATCTATTTCTTTGGAAGCCATTTTGATTTTTCCTAAGGATGTTGTCGATTTTGGGTTCTATGCGGTTTCGTAGTAGGGCATTGTAGATTTTGGCTGCTATGGATGTAAGTGTTATGCCTCAGTAGTTTTTGGCTAATCCGAGGTCACCCTTTTTAGGGAAGGGGAGTATGCATCCCTTCATCCATCTATCTATCAGATTTTGATTATATACTGCGTTGCAGTGTCGGAGCAGTATGTCGTCGAATTGTCTGGTCTTCCAGACTTCTGGGGGAATCTTGTCCAGCCCTGCAGCTTTCCTATTTTTAATTTTTCTGAGAACTGAGTCGAGTTCTTCTTGTGTGAATGGTCATAGTTTAATGTCCAATTGCTTACTAATTATTCTGGTGATTGGTTCATGTGCTACTTTCGGTGGGTTTCCTAGTAGGCATTAAATAGCCTACAAGGGCTGATATGCCATAAAACACAAACAAGAAGCAATCACATAAAACACAAACAAGAAACAAACAATCAAATTAGAATGGAATTAACTGGTGTGGAAGCAGTTAATGTTGTCTGGCAGCTTGAGTGAAGGAGTTTTTAAATTGTTGAATACATTTAGAACTTCCTATGTTTGAAGATCATCCTTTTGAAAATGTTTTTGTTTTTTATTTTTGAGATAACTATGTCATCCTAAATAGAATCCTTTACTTCTGCCTAGTCAGTTGTGGCTGTAGAATACAGTGACTGCATCTCGGCAAAGGGTTAAAACCCTTTACACCCAAAGGAAAGTTTTGGATATGACACTAAACCGTCTGATGTTGAAGCTCCAGTCCTGGAGCCTTGGGGAATATGGAGTATACTTTCATTGCCATTACTTCTAGGTCCACACTGACTTGGAGTGATAGTACCTGTTAGGGTCCTATCTATGGGTCAAATAGAGATATTTAATTCTTTACCATATTTACCCACCCCTCCGCTCGGGTAGGATATGGCACAAGGTCAATTTTTAAACAGAGTTTAACAGACTAGTAGCCGAACCAAGGCTGAAGAACCAGTCTGCCCTACTATCTACCCATAGCTGGAGGGAGAATAATTGGATTCATACCTTTCCCAAGGGTATTAGTGCTATGTGAAATGCAATCAGTCTTATCCAGGATTTGAACTTGTGTCACCATGTCCATTTCCTACGATGATAACCATTACACCACTTTACTATACTTGAAACCATTTACCTGTGTACAAACTATAGCAATATTTGAAACCATTTGTGTGCAAAAAAAATGACTAATGATGAAGAGAATCATTATTTTTGGTTAATAATACTTAAAATCATTTAACTGTGTGAAAATAAATTCACTCTGGCTCATTTAAAAATATTAGCTTCAAACTATTTGTTTACAAATCATATATATTTGATATTTGTATGAACAGGATTTGGAATTAAATAACCTACAAGGGTTGATATGCCATGAATTAGAATCAACCAATCTTTACTTTTCCTTCTTTGAAGCTTCAATATCATCATGGAACACAGTTACAACAGAAACTTATTGGCTCTCTGGTTGTCTTGTTACTACTAAACATATTGATATACTTTTTACTCCTGTTAGTTATCAATCAAAAGTTTCATATGGAGATTAATTTAAATTAGAATATTATGCCTTTGAGATGAGTAATTATTTTTAGAGAATGATTTACTCAGACTAATATCCTTAACTTGGTTATTATAACCACACTATTTTAATTATTGTATTATCCAGCCTTCTCTAGTTTTTTGCTACAGTAACTTTCTGTCGGAAAAAATTAAGAAGATCTGTAGGCCATACAACATGAGTACATTATTCAAAAGCAGTTTTATTGTTTGGAAATATCTCTCCGAAACCAAATCTCCCTAAGAAAAGAATGTAACCAAGAACTATATATATTACATCCCATGCCGTTATGACTGGGAATATAAAGGCAAGATTAGCTGCCCACTAAATGTAAGGCTGGAGGAACATTAGAAAACTGTAATCAAGGAAGAGATGATGAAATCAAGCATAACTGATCATGTGTGGAGAAAAATAGCAGGTTCCCAGTCTCTGTTGTATGAAATCAGAATAATAGAAAACAATACTGGAAGATAAGGTAACTGAAAGTATCAGTGCCCATTTTAAACATTAATGGCCTTATGTATAGCGTAAAAATAAATACAATATAAGAACCTTTAATTAGGAGGTTTAGCTGAAGATTAAAAACAAATTACCACTTGAGTCCAAAATGGATAGGAGATACTCATGGTGTAATGGTTATTGTTATATGAAATGGATACAGCAATCCAAGTTCAAATCCTTGACAAGGTTGTTTGCATTTCATATAGTGCTAATACCCTTGGGAAAGACATACATTCAACTATTCTCCCTCTTCAACCTTGTTATGGCAACTGATCAAGGAAAAGGAAAACTCAGAATTCAAACCTGATAAACTTTGCTTAAAAATTAGCCTGGTGTCAGATCCTGCTCATAGTGGAGATATTATATAAATACATATATAAATAGTAGAAAAAATATATTCTAGCTCACTTGAAAAGAAAGGCAAGTAACAATAGGTTTAAGTCTTCAAGTTACCACAAACAGATTTTCTTATGGGACAAAAGCATTTGCTTAAGCATATTCTGTTATGTGGCAGTTATAAGTTCAATCCTTAGATTGGGTAGTTGAAAGAAGTCATATAGTCCAATTCAGTGGAAGAGACAAACAAGTGACATCACAAGAAAATGATTAGCTTATCAGCAATTGAATAAGGATTTGGCTCATAATTACCAGAAGTTTACTATGAAGATGATTTGATATGTAATATAATTAAGCATTGTAATTAATTATTTTAATTAATTGTTTTATTTTAGTGGTAAATTGTGAACTAAGTAAAAGCTTTGAGTCGAAGGGTAAGTTTGCATTGGAAAGGTCAAAGGTGTGCACATGTCACACTGGATATCAAAATAAGGTTGACAGGTTTGTTTTGAAATTGGCTGTGGACAAGATATTAAAGATAAACATTTTTGGATACAATGTTAGCTGATATTAGCATGGTGTATAACTGGAAAGCTTCAGTGATGACGTGTGATTAAGAAAATGTTCAGTTAACATAATAGTCAGCAGAATATGTTGAAGTTGAGTTAGTCAGTTGAGGGGGCAATTGATGAGTTAGTTTGGTAGACAGTTGCAATTCAAGTCAGGTTAGAAGCAGAGACAAACAGCCCCTTGAGGAGGGTGAAAAAGAAATGAAGCCTACGAGAACTGATGTAATTCTTTCATTCTATCTCTCATTTCGGTTGACTTCTATGAATGTTGCAGATCATAATAAATTTTCATGTCAAGAAACAACTGAGTCCACCTTGTACTTGTGTTATATTACACCTATTCATATTTGTTGCTCTGTTGGTGAGGTAACATTACAGATGATAGAATGACCAAAATCTTGTAATTATCAGAACCATGATGAAGGTATTAGTGTATTATATTTCCTTCTAAAAATGTCATAGGTTTTATCAACAATGAAAATAAGTCTTAGTAGCCAAAACAAGAACCATTAGGAAAATTTTGTGGAAATATTGAAACCTTGCTTACATTTTAGATAAATAGAGCTTGATTTAAAACTGTCCCAAGAGAAGGTTTAATAAAAACTTCAATGTTAAACTACATTTTATGTATTATTATTTTGTTTAGGAATTGTATGAAGCTTTTCGATAAACCCTTTACAATATAACAAGAAGTGAATAAGTGAATTTGAAAAATCTTGTGAATGTTCAATTAAATCAAAAGACATTAATTTTGAAAAGAGGATTAAATTATTCCATAAATTAAATTCTAACCTTAAAGGTTTTCCTAATTTCTATCGCCTGTGATAAATCATAAGTGGATACTTGTGATTAGAGACAAATCAACAAAATAATTGTGTGTAGATTTTTTTGTTTAAATTGATGACGATAGATGCCAGTGACTGCAATAGTTAGTTACAAAGTGTTGCTCAAAGTTGAAAGTGGGTAGAAATAACTTTTTTTTAAATATTAGATTAATATATTTTCTGTGTTAACATTACAGAGGTGCTTATCCATATTTTGATTAAAATCCTAATGAAAATTGTATAGTCTTTCTTTCTCTCTCTCTCTCTCTATATATATGTGTGTGTGTGTATGTGTGCTTATATATGTATGTGTATATATATATATATGCTATAGCATGAAACGGTTGCACTGGACTAAAAAAAATAACACCTCATTGTCTTTGATTATTATGCATATTTGTTTGGAATTTTAAAGCAAATGAAGTGAATTTTATTTGGGAGCTTGTATAAAAGGATTTAAATCAAATCATGGTTTTCATAAAAAATATACATGCCAAGAATTAATTTGATTTCATCTTTAATTCATGATTTTAACCTTGAAAATGATCAAATGATTAAAATTTTTAGAATCCTTAATGCCTTAAGATTGTTGTTTTTGGTTATCTCCCCTTATTCTCATGATTGTAAATTACTGATGTGAAATTATGCTGTATTAAGATTACTTTAGTTATTAAATCTTGTTTTCAGTAATGTCTTTTAACATTATGTTCTTGCCTAAATGGTTTTGTTATATAAGTTTGTCTCAGTATTTGGTCATCTGAGTTTAATAAAATTGTAATATAACACCAGTCTTTTTTTTATATGTATAATATTTTATTTTATTATATCATAAGCTAAATTAATATATGGAGTGTTTGATTATGCTGTCAATCAAGCTAATTTGAAAATAAAAACATTGCTATTGAATTATCAGGAATTCTTGTTTAAGCTTCTGTAACTGTTGATTATAACTTAATACCTATTATATCAGGGGGGTGCGTCTCCATGCTGTAGTGGTTAGCTGAGACATCAGTGTCAGCTAGTTCAAACACCAGTTGTTCTATTACATTCACTTTTGAACCCATACCCTTGGGAAAATTATGAATCCTCTTACCTACCAGCTACAGATTAAATAGTACTGCTGTTGTTCTCTTACAAGGATGGCTTTGGCATTAAATAACCCATGAAGATTGATATCCCATTAAACAAACCCAAAGAAGGTTAATTGTTAGTTTCTACTTTGATGAGTTAATGACCTTTTTAGATCACTAATTCAATCAAATGCAGATGAAACAGGACAAATGTTCAAAATATATGTTTTTATGAGAAGAGTAACTTTATCTGAAATCATAGTTAAAATATATAATCCAAGATCAGTGGAGGTCATATTGCCATCTCCTCTTAGAATTTTCATAGTGAAGTTACATATAGATTTAACCTCTAACCTGCTTGATTTGTGAGCATCAAATGCCTTTCCAAAACAAGAAGTTAAAAAAAAGTGATTGTTCAAATAATGAACAATACAATGGAAGTTTCATGGAAGACATGATAGTTAAAATTATAAATACCCATTATCTCCTCAGCTATGGATTAAATAGTATTACTGATATTCCTCTACAAGGATAGCTTTGGCATTAGATAACCCACATAGATTGATATGCCATTAAGCAAAGAAACCAAACCAAATTATGAAGAATGCAATGGTAGTTTCATGGAAGACAGGCACAGAAAAGCCTCTTGCCACAGATTTTATTTTACCGATCTATGGAAGTGAGTATATTCAGTACTTTTTGGTAAAAGGTTAAAGAGATCAAAGTGTATGAAATTGTCTTCAGTGCTTGAGACAGTGAATGGAATTGCTTTTTTATTTTTAGATGTTAGAGTCCTGTAGTACCATAAAGTAATTTAGTGCTTGCAATTTTTCCTTGGGATTACAGAATACAAAAATAGACAAATGTTTTATATTATAATGATACTGATAATATAAAAAGTAACATTGGTATTCTATCACTTTTGTATTTTTGTAATTTGAAATCTGACCCAATCTTTTACAAAAGTTTGTATGTCAAATATTGATCATATCTGTTGGTAACCCATTAGTATTCAATGCAATGATTATATTTTTAAGTAAGAATTTTTTGTAAAGATTAGTTGAAGTGACAGAGAAAAATGTTTGACTCTGATGTTGCTGCCAAAAGGCTATCAGTGAGAAAAAATTGTCCTAAAACTGAATGGATTTACAAGAATGCTAAAATTAATTCCCACTACTTACTATTTTCAAATATCCTTTATTTTGAACTTCACCTCTGTCGATTAACTTCTTTGATTAGAAATAATTGATTACCAATGATGTGAAATAGCATAAAACTGAATTGATGACTTAAATGTTAACAGTATTTCTCAACCCATGGGTTGCAACCCAATTTGAGGTCTCTAGAAAAAAATTTTGCTTGTCAAAAATATTTAGAATTTATCAAATTTATATTTAATATTGAAGAAAAGATATTTTTGCTTAAACAGAATTTGTGCAATCAGATATAATGTACTTCTGTTTTTGACAACTGTTACATTCTTAAAAATATATATTTTTCACAGCATCTACATAAGCTGTAAGATGTAAAGTGGTGGATTAAACTTAAATTTTTCCAAAACTTTCAATAGATTTTTGCTTTTTCCCTACTCTGTTTCCTTATATAATTTCACTGATACGAATATATGAAGATCGCACTTTGAGAACTTTATTTAGAAAATTAGCAAAGTTCTAGCTGAAAGTCTCCAAACAATATCCAGAAATTAGGAAGAGCTAGATCAAACTTTTGCTACTTTTAATAAGATTTTATCTCTGAGTCTGGATTTTCTATTATTGCATATTTAAAAAGAAAACAAAAAATTACCCTGTGTGACTACAAATCTCAGTTCAAATATGAGACTTAACCTCTCTTTTATTAAGTCAAGGATTGATAAGCTTCTCAAAGACAGTGTCAAATTTATACTAATTTTATCTTTACCTTTTTTAAAAAAAAAGGGTCTCAGCAAATTTAGTATTAAAGAAAGAGGTCACCAATGGTAAAATATTTAGTCTTGATGTAAAATTTGATCAGTTATATTTCTATATTAGGAGTTGAAATTCTAATTTTCACTTCAGAGTTAAATAATCTACTCATATATGTGACTTACATATTAGTCATACAACCGGCTCTCAGAACAAATGATGTAAAATTCCATGGTTATCACAATATTAGGACTTCACTGATAATGTAGGAACATAATTGCATGTTAAATTTGATAAATAAGATTTTCTAATTATTCAATGGTGAATAGAATGTTGTCAGTTTTGGGGTGGATGAATATTCATCTGAAAAGCCAACAAAAACGTATATAACAAATATTGCCTTGGAGGAACTGTTAAATTGCAATTGGTTCTGTAGTAAAAGTAACTTGCTAAGATGTGCTTGAATATATATATATATATATATATATATATATATATATATAACCTCTAGTAAAAATTATGGAGTCAGCAAACTTAGATGATGTTCACTGAGCAGTATAGTAATTAATAACAGATAAAACATAAAACATTTTGATAGGTAAACATTTTGACTACATGAAATATTCTTTAAACTAGATTAAATCATTCAAATTCATGGTATATTTTCCCAAGCCATGCAGAGAAAAATATCATGAAATAACATCTTGTTACACTAGTTTCATTTATTATGATTATGCATTGAACAAAGCATAAGAGCAATTGTTATTTTGATTTTAAGCTTATTGTTTGGAAAGTATTAAATACAAGTAAAATGCTGAAGAACATTTTTTTGTGCATTTTATAATTTTGCAATTATATTGTACAATGTAATAATAGAATTCTTTAAATATTGCTATTATTTTTTACAACACAGGTAAATTTCCTAAAGTTTAAACTGTATTTAGGTAAGAAATTGAGATGATTGCAAACTGGAGGTAAAAATTTAGCTTCTTGGAGGACACATTTGTGGGGGAAAATATTCTACCTCTGTCTCATAATACTTGTTAGATTTACTGTATAAAACCTATGTGTAAACATAATAAATATTATGAGACAGAGGTAGTATTAGATATAATAGATATGTTGTTTATATCAAATCCTATTTAAGGTACATGATTAGTTATCTTCTAGCTTTAACAACCAAGTAGTTAATGGCATATTAAGATTATTTCTGAGTAACATTCATCTCCTGGTGTTTTATTTTAGGATACAAGTAATTTATTGTAAACAAAATAAATTTCATAAATTGAATTACCATGACCAGAAAATCCAGCAAACACTGTGTGTGACATACAAAGCCATTGGATAACTGTTTCAATCTTATTAGGTCTCATCAGCAGTGTATACCATGATCTCCCTCACTGGAGATCAAATCAGCAACCACAGAATACAGAGCTGAAACTCTACTACTAAACTACTGGTCAACATCGCACACAAGCAATGCCAAATTAACTAGTCATGGTAAATTTGCAGCTATTTAACCTAATGTGTCTTTTAGTTATGTCCATACTCTTACAGAAGACACAGTCACCTCCAGGGACATGTCTTCCTAAGAAGCTTGGCGATACACATCCATGTAATCATAACCTCATAGGCAAAGAAATAGATGTACATTCATTTTTTATTTATTTTTTATTTTTTCAAAGTTGAGGAATCATATTATAAATTGAATTACCATGACCAGAAAATCCAGCAAACACTGTGTGCGACATATTGAACTACTTGACAGCTGTTTTGACCTTAAGTCTCATCAGCAGTGTATACCATGCTCTCCCCTATTGGAGATAAATTTCTGTCAATTTTTTTTTTACATTTAAGAATTCATTATACTATTAATTTCATCCGGTTTTTGTTATTCATTTTCAGAATATTTTTTATAAAACTGAATATTCATTAAAGGACTGAATTTAATGATGTGTCAACCTGTCTAGGGTTATTTTATGCCTAAAAGTTTGGGAATAGCATTCATTCTGTGTTTACTTTTACATTTTATGTGTAGTTATTTCTTAAGAGTTTTTCTTTTTTGCATATGGTCCTATTGAATATGACCCATAGATAGGACCCTAATGGCACTGAAGGAGTATCATTCCAGGTCAGAGATTAAATAAAGATTAACCCTGTATCAGTTTATGAAATCTGGTAATCCAGCAAAAATCTTTATTTGATATTGTTGTCACTTTCAAAAACTAATTATTAAGATTTGCTTGATACCAATCTAGTGATGTGTTCATATCAGAAAAATAAAACTGTCATATTTGAACAAAAAATATCTTTCTATGCAGGTCAAAACTACAATATCATCATTGTATAAATAACTACATTGATTAGATATTTATTTTTAGATTTCAGCTATCTGAAAGTGTTAAAGTTTTCATGATGACTGCAGACGAAGTAATGATTTTATGCAGAAATAGTTATTTATATCATTTCAGCAGTGTAGTTGTTGGTACAGTAGTTATGATAGTAGGAAAAATAGCAATAATATTCTGTAAGAGTTATCAACAGTAATAGCTATTTACAGCAAAACCTATTGTTAGTGTATTTACTTCATTCTTATAGCCAAATACATTTCCTAGAAGGCAGAGTAAGATCACTTAATCTAATATGTATTGTACTGTAGAGAAATTTTTTGCTGGAAATCATCTTCAAAGCATGCCAACAATATGGATTCTGTTGACTATCTTTCTGCTTCAATCCATCTCTATTGGCAGGTTCTCTAGATAGTATCCAGTATCTGCATAGACCTAGTGAATGTAAGCTGCTCAGTCAATACTGGTGTGTTCATTGTAGGAGTCAACAGGAATGCCCAGTATGTTTTTTTGTCTTATATGGCTATAAAATGTTGTTTTGTTGGATGCTACTTCTAGGATTTGTTTAAAGCAGCATTGTTGTGTAGTTTCCAACTAACATTTTCTCTATCTTGCTCTGTCAGCTGGAGTAGCAGAATATGCCAATTACATATCTGTTGAGAGGTAAGACTCCCTTGCAATAAGGACACCTGTAGGCTGTGGGTGGTGACCTGTAAGGCTTTAGGACAAGATTCTGGTGGTTGAGCAGTCTGTTACTCAGTTACCTAAGTGGGCACATGACTTGCAACATTCCACTTTAACCCTTACTGGCCTAAATGGGTGGTTAGAGAGGTCCAATCCAATCAATTAGTTGGTCATGTCAAGCTCTCTTTCAGATTCTTGCAAAAAATTTCTTTTTAAATTTCGAATCAGAAAGCAGTGGCTATAGGATCAATCAGGCTAAAGAAAGACTGATTCTCTTTTTTTTCACTAGGTGAGTAGTTATGATGGGAATGAAAACCTAGAGATCCCAAATTGTTGGTTCTTTTTCTCAATGTGAGAATTCTGATTGTGTAGCTTTGATTTGTCAGTGTGATGAATAGCCCAGTTGGCTGGGACTGTAGAACATACTGACTGCATCTCTGCAGAAGGGTAAGACTCCCTCTCCCGAGTATCCTGTATATGACACTAAACAATCTGATGGTGAGGTGGGGAATGTGAAGCACCCCTTCATTGCCATCACTCCCTGGTCCACTCTTGTCCAGAATGGTAGCACCTGATAGGGCTCTATCTATGGGTTAAATAGAACTAAACTGCATACTTATGTTAAATGGAATTATTTAAATTAGGACTGTTTGACTAAACTGAATAGCTTGAAATAGAAATGTTTTGACAATTAAATTGTGTACTTACATTTAAACAGTGTATTTATGCTAAAGTGAGTTGTTTGAAATAGAACTGTTTTTGACATTGAAACTGTACTTATGCTAAACTGAATTGTTTAATAACAAAACTGTTTTGACATTCAACTGTGTGTAAACAAAATCTATATTATAGTAAACTGAATTAGTTGAATTAGTAAATTGAATAGCTTGAAATAGAAATGTTTTTGACAATTATACTGTACTCATGCTAAACTGAATTGTTTGAAATAGAACTAATTATGTGTATAAAAATGGATTTGGCATTAAATAACTTATAGAGGCTGATATGCCATAAAACCTAATCAACCAACCAACCAATGGAATGGGTCTTTTCTTTGATATTTCCCTTTGTAGGGCTCTGTGGTGGGTGGGAAGCACAGTCAGTGAACTCATTAAAATTCTAATTGATTAAAAAACAAACAAACCTAAAGGAAAAATCACAAACTTTAAAATGTCCACATCAAGAAACTGACTCTGATAATGTCTCAGATCAGACACTCTTTCTTAAATTCATTCTACTGGAGTCAATAGAAAATACCCCTATCCCCTAGATGTCTCCTTTCATTACTGAAAATACACTTAACTTCTTGAATAAACCAAAATCCAGTAAGAAACTAACAAACAAGACTCTGGAGTCACAAATAAAACTTATTCAGACCTTCTATTGAAACAGAAATCATTTTATTATCTTAAGATAAAAACCTAACCCCAACAACTCTCTGAACTTGTCAAAGGATGGAGTTAGAAATCAAAATCTCTCCCTTTGCACTCTAGATGAGATAAAAACAAACCTTTATAAACCAGATGTTACTGACACCCAAAGAATCACCATCAAGAAAAATGACAAAATAATCCAAATACATATTTCTCTGCATCAACCCCACCACCCAAGCCCAAGCAATATAAAGATAGGATATATCTTAAGTCAAAACATACTGCTCAAACCCACTCAGATGTCACAACCGCCAAGGATTTGGGCACCCCAGAGAAAAGTGCACCAGACTTCCAGTATGTAAAAGATGTGGAGAAAGTAGTACAGAACACATGGACTGTAAACAACCACCAAACTGCACAAACTGTAAACAAAACCATGCAACTGATTCAAAAGAGTGTAAAGTATGGAAAAAAGAAAATCAGAAATGAAACTTACAAAGGATATCACATACTTGGAGGCAAGAAAAAAAGTCAAAAATTCCATAGTGACAACATGATATGCAAATGTAGCCAAGCCTACAAACAACCCAACCTAACCCAAAACCAAGGAATGACCCATTAAAAGATGATAACCCTAATAAACAAACTTAAAACACTAATAGAATTACAAGGAGAAAGATTGACCAATCCACCTCCACCATTGAACTAGATCAAAAGAAGAACCCCCAACTCTAGACTAATGAAACTGAAGAAAAAAAAGACAAACCAAACAAAAACACAACTCAAACCACAATAATCCCAAGCATCCATACTATCACTACCAAAATTAATATCCTACCCCCCCAAAAAATATCAGATAACTATGAAAGCTCTCTATTAACTCCAAAAGAAAGATCTCATTGGAAGAGGAAATCTAGCAAACATAGATTGTGAATATTGTTGATAGAAACAGAAAACTGATTCAAACTAATGGAAACAGAGATTCTGGAAAATCTCTCAAAACAGAGAAATCATAGATATCCAAAAAGCCCCCCCAAAATTAGATCAGAAAGCTTAGAAACTATAGAAATCACCATTCTAACCAATTAAAACAAAAAAATGAAACCCTAAAACCAAAACTACACCAAATAAAATAATAAAATAATCCACAGAAACTGCCGTGGTTACAAGGCAAATTACAATGAGCCACTTCTATTAATAGCTGAATTGAACCTTACCACCATATACCTCCAAGAAACCTTAAAAAAAACAGTGACAAACCAAATATTAGAAGCCATGAACATTATGACTACATACATGATATTGTTCTTAGAGTTTTGGTGCAGTATCAACCATAGAGAGGAAAAGGTCTTCCAAAGTAAAATCAACATCGGCACCCACTTGAAAGCAATTTCAGTTTCAGCAACCTTACACAAAACTGTCTCCATTTGCTCATTATATATTGTACCACATTATCCCTTAAATGATAAAGCTAAACAACTTAATAAACCAATTCCTTAAACAATTTGTCTTAATAGGATACTTTAAAAGTGACAACATTATATGGGAAAGTAAAATAATGAACAAAAGAAGCCAGACTCTCAAAAGAAAAATCACCAATAGCAACAATTTATGCCTCCACAATGAGAAATCTCAGACTCACCTTGACCCATTCTCAGATACATTCTTTGCCATAAACCTAACTGTCAGTGACCCCTCAATTTTCAAAGAATATAACTGGAGGGTATACCAAGACTGCTACGGCATTGACCACTACTCAATAATAATGGAAAGCACTAAAACAGAAAGCTCAGAATATCAAACAATTCTGAAACCCCCACAATTGAATTTCCAAAAAAATAAACTGGCCATCATATAAGAAACTATGCCTTACCACACTAATCCCAGAAACAAATAAAAATAAAAAAAAATCCATGTATTTTACTAACATCATCATTACCATAGCAAACAAAATTATGCCCCAACTTATAATATCTTTAAAACACAACAAACCATGGCTCATGGAGAAGTGCAAAGTCATAAAATAATGTCAAGCAACACTCAGGAAATTCAAAACAATCTCCTCATCAGAAAATATAGACAAATAAAAGCCAATATTCAATGTACCATCAAAGAAACCAAAAGATCCTCTTGAAGAATCTTCCCCTTAAGAAAAACTCTAATATCAACCCCAAAATAATTTAAAACATTGGCAGTGGGATAAATCACCTCTCTCAAGGAAACACAAATGTTGCAAAGGAAAAACTTATAGCCAATCTGGTTGCAGAAAACTTTGCTAAAGCATCAACCACAAAAACTGCTACAATAAATTTAACTCAGCATCAAAGAAGAAAAGAACATAATAAACTTCACCTCTGACATTACTGAAAGCTATAACCAATCATTCAAACTAACTGAACTCCAAAACTCAATATCCAAATTCAATAACTCAGCAACTGGTCCAGATGAAATCCACTACACTGTCCTCAAAGAACTGGCAATATCCCTGAAATATTTCCTGAATATATGCAACAATATCTGTATCTCTGGCAACATCCCTACCTTATAGAAGCAAGTGACAACCATCCCTATTCTCAAAACTTTTGAAAATTCCATGAACCCTACCATTCATTGACTGATAGCTTTAATCAGGTGTTCTTGCAAACCTTTCAAAAGGTTTAGCAATCTAAGCCTGACATGGTTCCTTGAATCAAATAATCTCTCCAACCTAAAAGCAAAATGCACAGCCAACCTTCCTTTTATTCTAAATGGTACTGAAATGCCAATATGCCATCAACACAAATTCCTTGACATTACTCTTGACTCAAAACTTTCTTTAATCTACTATATCAAACACCTGAGGATAAAATACAATTAGACCATCCAACTCCTGAGATTCATAGACTACATTGACTTGGGTGTTGACAAAAAGACCTTAATCAAATTATACAGATCTCTAATATGATCAAAGCTTGATTATGGTTGTTACATATATGTGGAAGCCAGAATGTCCTACATCTGAGTAGTTGATATCATCTACCACCAGGGCTTTTACTACCTCTCCAATAGAAAGATTATACATAGAAGCTAATAAACACCCTCTCTCTTTGGGAAGACAAACTTGCACTCCAATACTCCAACAAACTCATCCCATGCACCTATATGCATCATCTATAACTGTATCATGGAAATAAAATACAAAAACCTGTTTGAAAAGAAACCTCTTTACCTAAGAATCTAAAAACCTCAAAAAAATGAAAATCAAACATGATACCATCCTCCTCAAAACTGCACCATGGACCATAAATTAACTAATAGTAAAACTAGAACTAACCAAATTATTCCAAACCAAAACATACCTCCTCACTTTCCAAGAAAAAATAACTTCCCAGATGATCACCACATCTATACAGATGGGTATGAACAGAAGGAAAATTGGTTGTGCTGCTATCTTCCAAAACCAAGAGTTGCTAAAATGTCTTGTAAATGAATCCTCAATCTATAGTGCAGAAGTCACAGCAATTGACCAAGCCATGAACATTATAGATAACCATAAATCCTCCAAATTTATCAACTACTCAAACTCTAAATCAGTTCTCTTAGCACTACAGAATAAATATACATTATCAAATCTTATCACAAAACTCCAAAACAAAGTGAATACTCTCTCCAAAAATAATAGCATCATTCTCACTGGATACCAAGCCACAATGGTATACATGGAAATGAAAGAGCAGACAAAGCTATCCCATACACTTATTAAAAACCAAGTATTAAAGAATTCATACATGAAAAATGGCAAAAATAATAGGAGGCTCAAATGCACAGCCAGCCTCACCATATACAAGATGTTATCAGTGAGTGGCTGGCAGGCTAAGAAAGAAATAGAAAAGAAGTGGTGATACTTTCCAAACTTTGCATTAGACACACCAACATAACTTTTTTTACACCTCCTAAAAAGGGAAGATACCTCAATATTCTCAATGTATAAAGTACCCTCACTGTCAAACAGGTTCTCTTAAACTGTGACAGTTTCAGACAAACTCACCCAAAATACTACCAGACAAGCAACCTAAAGGACCTTTTCAAAAACACCAAACCAGAGGACATCTTGATTTTTCTAAGAAAAAAACTACCTTTTCATCAAAATCTTACCAAATATCAAATACTATCATAAAAACCCTCCTCCTAAAACCTAAAACCCACATATGAGACAAAATCTTTTTTGGCTTTAAATGACCAACAGAGGTTGATATGCCATTAAACAAAACTCAAGCTCCAAGTGTTTCATGAGATTTAAAGTGGTGCAACTATATAGACATGGCTACAGCTTGGAAGAATTCCTGTTTTATTCAATCGGAAAGAATATGGTAGTTAACTTGTCAATAGCAGTTCATACTTTACCTATGTGTATATTGACACAACTTTCAATAAATGAGATATTGTTTCTGAGGTCACATATACTGTTTATTCAACAAGTAATGCTTCCCTTTCAAATTATTGTGATTGTAGACTAACACTGTAGATAATTCAAACATAAGAGTAAAAAAAAATTGTATATAATTGAATTCTGAGGTTAAATCACATGAAGTCTTTGCTAATATTTTTTTAAAAAATAAGTATATTATTCAGTTTTTGAGTGAGGAGTCCCTGTGGTGTAATGGCTAAAGTGCTAGACTGCAGCCTTGAAGAAAGAGAGTTTGAATTCCATTTTTGCTGTTAGATTCACTTTGAAATTAATTACCCTTAGAAAATGTATGCACCTCCTTATCACCCCATCTATGGGTTAAATAGTATCTATGCTGTTCGTCTCTAAGGATGGCTTTAACATTAGATAACTCATGAGAGTAGATATTCCATTAAACAAAAGAAATCAAACCAATTTTTGAGATTGAGTTTCCATAAGAACATTGGTAAACATGCCCAACCTCATTCCAGCTATAGATTCATAAATTGTTTTTGATAGCATGCCAACCTGTCTCTGCTTATTTCATGCTAAGAGGTTTGGGAATTGTATTCATTGAATGTTCAAATTTTATTTTTATGTGTAGCTATTTTGTAAAAGATTTTTTTGCACACTGTCCTATCAAATATAAATAATTTTTAAACATCTCTCTGTTCCATAGCTGGGACCCTAACAAGTACTGCCACTCTGAACCAGAGTAGACCTGGGAGTTATGGCAATTAAGGGCTACTACACACTCCCAGAACTGGAATTTCACCACTGCATGCAGTTTAGTGTTATATCTGGGATACCCCTTTTTATTTCTGTATTCTGTTCCTTTTAAAACATTTAGTTTAATGTTGGTATGTAATTATTTAAATGAATCACATTATATTATAATAATTTTATAATATGAAGGTCAATTTTCTTTGGAAATATATGAACCCCTTATCCCCCAGCTATTGGTTGAATAGTCTCACTGTTGTTCTACAAATATGGTTTTGGCATGGAATAACCAATACAGGTTGATATGCCATTAAAATGAAGCTTAGAATATGCTGACTGTATTGCCTGCACAGAGAGGTATTGCCATGTATGAAAAAACTCTTAAATAATGCAGAAAATGTAAATATGAATGTATACAATTCAATAATCTCTAGGCATACAATAACACCAGACAGGTTAAAATGCCATTAAAATCAATCAATCTTCAAATCCATTTTACTGAGTCCCTTGCATCTTGTCAGGTGTTTTTTGAAGTTTTCAATGTGGTGCCTGTAAACATCTGCTTCTTTTAAGGATTTGGTTTGGTATATGCATGTCAGTGCCGTTTCAGTTTGTCCTAGTTTGCTATTGCATATCGTGGTTTGAGTTGAATGATTGATGGTAAACAAATATGATTTCTTCATCACTTGACATTTTCATCAAAGATATCTTGTTTCTTCCCCTCTTCTAGCTATTGTTTCAGTGGTTTCTTCTGATAGTATAGTAAATGTTTTATTTCCAGTCTGGTCTGAACTGCTTCGCTGGTCTTTGGATTTCTTATCTGTTCTATACCTTCAAATATGTCTTATCAGTAACTCTTTTTACAGCTGATTTCCTTCAAGAAGTTAATTCTGTATAACATTAAATTATTTTCCTTTTTGATAGATCATGTTATCATAAGATTCCTGATGTTCTACTATTTTCTTTGGTATCTTGGAAAGCTTCTCTCATCCAAACACCTTACTACTGCAGCAAAGGGTTTGGCATTTTTCCCTGCATAATCAAATATAACTTCAGGTGGTTTCTTAAGTCTTATGTATCCTATGAATTTCACCTCTTATAATTCATTATCATTTCCATCACCTTCAAACAATAGACACTCATAGTGTAACACTTATCATCATTTAAAATGGACACAGTGACCTGAGTTCAAATCATGGATGTGGCTGTATGCATTTCATTTACACTGATTCCATTGGGAAAGGCATAAATCAATCTTTTCTTCCCTTTTGGTTATATAGTGGGGAAACTGGGATCATTTTCCTTGATATGGAAACCAATTTAGGAGAAGGAAAACTCTGAATTTAAATCCTATGTACTTAGAAATTGGCCTTGTATTGCATCCTGTTGGGTAAATACATACCATTAAAAAACGGGTACAACCTGGGTCCATTATCAGTTAAAGTTTTCAACATGGTGGCAAACAGACCGGGTAATTATTTTATACAATAGGTATTTGCACCAATCTTGTCAAGAGAGAATATTTTTTGGAACAATAGCCATAGTAGTAGCAACAATAATGATAATATTGTCAGCAACTATCAACAGCAGTAGTATTTTACAAAAAAAGACCCTCTTGTGTGTCTGTGTATTCAGTTCAATTTTATAATCAAATAGATTTCCCAGAAGGCAGCATTGCATATTTAACTTAATATGCATATGTATGATACTGTCTATAAGAATTTTACTGGAAATGGACAATCACATATTCAGTTTATTAAACATGCAATAGAAAGCATAAATGGTTTATTTTTACTTTTTATTTTCTATGAATAATGAATAAATTTAGAATAAATGAGCAGATTTAATCTTTTGAGTATTTCTATTTTGTAAACTATTCATGGCCTTAACATTGAATTTTTTTTACTTTACCTATAGAAAGTAAAGTAGTTTAAGACTGGATGAATAATGTTGATGATAATCTACTTATAAAATATGAACCACAATATGATTTTATGTTGATTTGTCACACATGTTTTCACTACAGAAAACAAAAAGAAGGAAGCAAAAAGCAGAGAGAGTAAGTTAGAAGGAAAGTTAAATTGAAAAAAAATTGATGAAGTAATGCAGAAAAGAAAACTGGAGTATAGATTGCTCTGTTACCAGAGCTTAGAATACACTGACTCTATCCTTTGTTGAAAGAGTAAGACCCCCTCCACACAAAAAGGGGTATTCCAGTTAATGCACTAAACTTGATCCAAATCTAGAGCTCTAGGGAGTGTGGAGTACTCCTTTATTGCCATTACTCCCAGGTCCACTCTAACCTGGAGTGATAGTACTTATCTAGTTCAAATAGATGTTTGAAAATTATTAGAATTGTAATATTGGATACTATACAATTGTAAACTATTTGCATTGAGGATAGTTACTTGGCGCTATAATTGTTTACTAAGGATTATTATCAGTTACTTGAAACCATATTACTATGTATAAATTATTAGAATTAGGAATCATCACCATCAAGGTATATCAACAGCATCAATTTCTTTGAGTTTCTCTCACCATTCACCCCTATTAACCATTACATTTGGTAAATTCTTTGGTACCCAGTGTATGCACAGACCTAATTGTAAAGTCTTTATATCTGATATATGTGAAGTGATTGGGATGCTTGAACAGATGGCTTGGACTCTATGTCGGAGGAGATGTCTGTTAACCTGAATGAGAGAAAAGAAAATGATGATGGTTCAGACTATTGTGTACGGGTATGTTTATTATTATTATTTTTTTGTTAGTGGTCAAATCTTTTGGGTAGCCGTTTTGTTCTACTTGAATGCCTGAGGTTTAGAGTTGTGTGTTGTGTTTGGTTGTCTTTGTATTCTGGTGGTGTTGTCGTATGTGTGTAGCTTTCATCTTCAGATGAGGGGTAATCCATTAGGTTATGTGCATGGTTTGTTGTTGGCTTAGGGATTTTTTTGAAGAAGCTGGAATTTCTTGTAGTTTGGCTACCTTTGTGTGTGGCAGTGATCATGGATCACTTTTTCTTTATAATAGTCATTGGGTTAGGCTGGTAAGGTGTGAGAGCCTTTGAGGTGTTGTCGCTTTTTACAATGACTGTATCACCCACCCTGAGATCATTGGGTTTCACGTACGCTTTTCTATCAGCGTATTGCTTTATTTTTCTCTTGGCTTCGGTGTCACACTCCCTAATGCTGGGGTCTTCAGCAATGGGTGTGATCAGGTGTGGCAGGTGGTTTTTTATGGTCCAGCCAAATAGGATTGTGGCTGGGGGTGCGCCGGTGGTGCAATGTGGTGTCGTCCGGTAGTCCAGCAGGAATTTGAATAATTCCTGCTTCCAGCTTCGACCTTTATTTAAGGCAGCTTTAATGGACTTTTTTACAGTGCACATGAAGCGTTCTGTTTCCCCGTTAGCCTGGGGCCATAGGGGTATTATTCTCCTGTGTCTGAATCCAGTGATGGAAGCATAGGTTTTGAATTCGTGGCTGTTGAATGGTGGGCCATTGTCCGTTTTGAGGGAGACTGGCACACCAAATTCGGCGAATATCTTGTCTAGGCGGGGTATGACTGATGTTGTTGAGATGGAGTCCAGGATGTCGACAACAACATAGCTTGAGTATTCGTCTGTGACAACGAGGAGGTACTTTCCATTTTGGAGGTGTCCAAAGTCAGCACTGACTTCTGCCCATGGGGCTGCTGGTAGTGGGGACATTTGCAGTGGCTCTCTTGTCGGTTTATGGGTACTGATCTGACAGGTGTGGCAGTTCTTGATGTTTTCTTCCACTAGAGGCTGCATGTTTTTGAACCAGACCTTTTCTCGGAGGAGAGCCATGGTTTTCACAATGCCTTGGTGTCCAGCATGTGCTATTTTGACAGCTCTGTTTTGTAGTGCTTCAGGCAGTACTATTCGGTGCCCTTTGAGGATGATGCTATCCTTGTGTGCAAGTGATAGTTTGGCACGATTGGCGTGCAGAGTGTGGAATGTTGCTTTGTTTATGCCATCCTCGACACCATGCCATTTGTTGGTAAGGATGGCTTGGATGACGGTGGTGAGTGTCTTGTCTTTTGCCGTTTCCGTTGCAACTTCATCAATTGTCATTGCTTTGGGGGTTGAGGTTAAGAGGATGTAGTTTATATATTCCTCTGCTATTTTTTGTTCTCTGTTGCTTGGTGGTAGGTGCGTTGGATGGCGGCTGAGATAGTCAGCTGGGTTGTCATGGCCTGGTCTGTATATGACGGTCATGTCATATGGTTGCGTTCTCAAAACCCAGCGTTCCATGCGTGCTGATAGTTGGGAGCGGGTGTTGTTAAAAATGGATGTTGGGGTTTGTGGTCTATAAAGACAGTGAATGAAGCTCCAAAGATATATATGTGAAAGTGTTCACACGCTCATGTGATGGCGAGTGCTTCACGTTCTGTTTGGGAGTATCTCTGTTCAACTGCGGATAGAGCACGACTTGCAAATTGTACTATCCGTCCATTTTGTGACAGCACGGCAGAAATGCCTACCGGACTGGCATCCGTATGTATTTCAGTGTGTTTGTTCGAGTCAAAGTAGGCAAGTGAGCATGCTCTGCTCAGTGCCTCCTTAATGTTTTTTAGACATTCAGTGTGGCGTTCAGTCCAGGACCACTGTGTGTTTTTTTTTGTTAGTTGACGTAGTTCATGGGTAAGGGTTGCATAGTTTGGAATGAATTCTGCACCGCAGAAGTTAGTCATCCCCAACAAGCTTCTGACTTCTGATGCGTTTTTAGAGTCGGGTAATCCAAGGATTGCTTTTATTTTGAAGTCGCTTGGGCTGATGCCTTCATTACCGAAGGTGTGTCCAAGGAACCCCAGTGACCTCTTGTTGTATTCACATTTGCTGCCATTTAGGGTGAGCACTTTTTCGTGAAGTCGTCTGAATATTGCGTGGAGGTTTTGGTCGTGGTCTTGCTGGTCTGGTCCGAAGCAAAGGATGTCGTCACTGATGTTGATGGCTCCCTTGATCCCTGTAAGTGCTTGACTAATTTCTTCCTGGAATATCTCACTTGCGGAGTTGACACCAAAAAAGAGTCTTTTATATCTGTACAGGCCCAGGTGTGTTGCAAAGGTGGTTATATATCGGAATTCTTCAGCTAGTTCCAATTGGTTGCAGCCTTGGTTAAGATCCAATTTGCTGAAAACATTAGCTCCTGATAGAATAGTTTTCAGTTCATTGAGTGCGGGGGTTGGGTGTCGTTTCCTTTTGATAGCTTTGTTTGCTGCCCTCATGTCGATGCAAATCCTGATTTTATTTTGACCCTTTTTGGGTACCACAACAATAGGAGATACCTATGGGGTTGGTCCGTCTGCCTTTTCAATCACTCCCAGTTTCTCATCTTTGGCTATTAACTCTTCTATATCCTTCCTTACGTGAAAGGGGACCCTGTGGTATCTCTGAGCGATGGGTGGTGTGTTTTCATCTATGTGTAGGTGAACTTTTTTTTCTTTGAGTTTACCCAGACCATTGAATAGGTCTGCGTAGTCCTCTAGAAGTTTAAGAGTGGGGAGTGGGGTCTGTGCATCAGAGTTACTGATGTGGTTGACTGAATGAGTGTTTGCTGACAGTAGTTTGAGCCTTTTACATGTTTCCCAGCCAATAATGGGTTTTTCTGGGTTCTTTATAACATGTATGTCCGCTTGGCTGGAGATGCCTCTAAACTTTAGAAGATGTGTTGAATTGACCTAGGAGTGGGGTGGCTTCCTTGACACCGAATCCAGATATTACGGTTTTTGTGGGTCGGAGGAGGGGTGTTGGTCTTAGGGATTTGTAATCTGCCTCAGACAAAATGTTTATGGTGGCGCCAGAGTCAGCTAACACATTGAACATTTGAGGGCCATCACCAAAAGATAAGTCAAAGTAAGGAAGGTTTTTCACTTTACCTGTATGGAATACATATTCCGTGTCACTGCCGCTGTTTGAGTCTCATTGATGGTCCTCAATGTAGTTTACCGGTCGTTGACTGGTTTGAGCTTGTGGGCATGGGGGGCGGTTTGTTCTTCGCCGTCTGTCCTTGTCATTTAGTTTTCTGAAACAGACAGAGGCGAAGTGTCCCCATCTCCGGCAATAGGCACACTGGTTCTGGAATGCAGGGCAGGATGTCGGTCCCCATTCATGTGGGTATTTCCCATTGCAATTTCTGCACCGGTTTTGCTGGGGGCATTTGCGTGGCCATTGTTGTTCGTGCATGACTTTGTTGGCTACTGCATTAACGGATGTGGTAGGTTTTGTAGTAGAGTTGGCGTCTTCTAAGCGCATCTGTTCCATTTGTTTGGATATGGTTTCTGTCATTTTGGCATAGTTTATTAGATCGCCTAGGAGCATGTTTGGGTTCATCAGTCCCTTTTGGCGAACTTTTTCTGATAAACAGCCCGTTATTAGCTGGGATTTTATTTCTGCATTTCTGTCTGTGAAACGGCACATAGCTGCTGCCTCTTTTAATTTCCGATGAAAGTCCTCTATGTTTGGGGTGTTTTTTTTTTTTTTTTGGAATATAAATCTGTTATACTCAGTGTTTTTTTTTTTGGGTTGAAGTGGTTTTGCACAGCCAGGACGAGCTTATCGAAGTGTGTTTCGTTTTTTTCTGGTGTGGTTTGTTCAGACGGTAGTTCGTCAATAATATGATTTACTTCTTCGCCAACAAAAGTTAAAAGCATAGCTTTTTTTCGTTCATCGTCTTCTATGTTGTATGCAGTGAAGTAATTTCTCAGTCTGTTGACATATTTTGTCCATTTTGCGGCTTTGTTTTTTGATTGGTGGTTAAATTCTGGGTAATGTGGTAAAGCGGCCATGTTAGTTTTTTTTTTCGGCACGTGGGCAGGTTTGTTCTTTTCTTTTTTTTTTTTGTTGTTATTGGAGAGTAAACGACTCTTTCTTCGTCGCCAATGTAAAGTCTTTATATCTGAGGTAATGGATACTTGCTAGGTATGGACTATTACCAAGATGAATCGATAGGATGGATGGTGATTAAAGACTGAGCGAGAATGAACATCTGCTGCTATGCCTGGTACATTCCTTTATTGACCAAATCCCCCGGATGTGGTAGGGGCCGTAACCCCTGTGGTATCAGAGGTTATTTCCCTTTTGTTAGTTAGGATATTACACTAATGATATAAATTTTTGTTGGTCGGTCAACTATGGTGTGTCCATGTGTAGGAGTCCACAGAAGAACATTGCTTATGAGTTTGTTATTATTTCTCCAGCAGTGCTCAGTATGTCTTGTTTGATTGCATAGCTGTATGACTGCTGTTTTGTAGGGTGGTGCTCCCAGGATTTGTTCCAAAAAACATCTTTGTGCAGTTCCCATAGGAATTCTTGAAACCATAGAACTGGGTGCAAATTATTTGTATTAGATTGGAATACTTGATTGGTTTGGTTTGATTTTATGTCATATTAACCATTGTTGGTTATTTAATGCCAAATCCTGTTTTTACATATATACAAAATATATGATTTCTAAACATATTTTGTAGATGCATGCAGTTAAATGATCAAACTGTTTTATTTCTAACAATTCAATTTAGCATGAGTCAACAAAGTTAGAGGGTTCCAAGTATGCTATGTATAACTAACAATTCAATTTAACATCAGTCATTTGTTTACACACAGTTAAATGATCAGTTTTATTTCAAACAATTCAATTCAGCATAAGTCATTTGCTTATACTCAGTTTAAATGTGAACAGTTCTGTTTGACCCACTGATAGGATCCTGTCAGGTGCTACCCCTTGGGCCAGACTGGACCCGGGAGCAATGGTAATGAAGGGGTACACTGAATTCCCCAAAGCTCTAGCATTAGTGAAGCCTTAGCATCAGATAGTTTAATGTTATATCCAGGACACTGGTTTGAGGGGAGGATTTTAACCTTCTGCAGAGATGGTATATTCTACAACCCCAGCTAACTAGGCTGTGGAATACTTGATATCATGTAACTGTTTGCAAAAAAAACTTTTAAACAAGTATACAAAAAATATGAAAATACAATGAATATGATTCTCTAACCTGCAGGCATAAAATAACCTTTGATGGGTTATCATACTATTAAACTCAATCAATTTGAAATTGAGAAATTTAACGTAAGATGAGATATAAGAAGTAAAAAATGAAAACATTAAGTAGCAATCCTTACATAAATTATTCCAATATTGATGACTGGAAATATTCTAGTCATAACAGAAAGAAACAGTTTATTGGTTTGTTATTCACAACATACACCATATTTGTAAAATAAATTATTAAAATGCACATTTAAATTTATTTCTTTTAAGTTATGTCAAAATATAAAGGAAATAAACTTAGTTGTTTTCCTGTTCTTTGGCCAGGATCAGTTATTCCTTGAACTCTGATATCTGTTTGACATATTGACAAAGATTCCAATTGCCTCACAATATTCATTGAAAATAGTTATTTTTCAATTTTTTTTAACTGCAGTTATTTTTTTATCTTAACAATAAAAGATATAAATATCTAAATTTATTTTTACTGACTGTGATTCCATCATCTATTCTTTGAAAATTCAATTTGTATTCTGCAGGGACAATGAACCTTTGCTATGAATACATCAATAATTGCATTCTATCTTTAACTACCACTCATAGTGTATGTTTGTGGTCATTCTTGTTTTATATAGACTTATTGACTGAAGGTTTTGTTTTGGTGGTGGTAAAGTTGATGTTAACATCCTCAGCTAAAATTCACCGCCATTAATAATGATCATAAAATAAAGCAAAACAATAGTATTGTCAAGATGTAGACAGTAGCAAAAATGTCGTCTTTTTTTAAAAATTTTTTGACATTTATTAGGATTTTATTTTTTCATTCTAGTTATCTTTGTCTGAAAGTTTTACTTAATTTTGTTTTTAATTAATTTTATAATTTGTAAATCAAAGAGCACTTATGGTACACTTAGTGCACTAAATCTGCTAAAAATAATCATCTATTTTTGAATCTCAGATTGATTAGAATTACAATTTTTCAATGATCTATGTATTCCACAGTTGGCTGTTCATCAGGATATTAGTAGTGAGCAATTTGTAATCATGTGGAGCTTTTTCCTGTATAAATTCTTTTACTAATAGTTAATTATTGTTTATCACAGCCTCTTTCTATGAAAGTGGACTGAAAAGCTCATGTGATGACATCATGTCTGCTATTGACAACTTTTTTCATCAGTAGGATTCAAGCACTGTAACATCAATGGAAGAAGTGTGTGAACCATAAGAGAAACTACTCATCTGATTATATTCTATAAAAGTATCTTGGTCAGACTATGAGCTTTTCAGCTGATACTCATATTCTAAAAAAATCTATAGAAAATGGACATAACAAATCCTGGACAGGGCTTTTAGCCTTTCACATACCACTAATACCCTTGGGAAAGGTATGAATCCAACTATTCTCCCTCCAGCTATGGGTAAATAATAAGGTAGGGTGAGCTCTTTACCCTTGGTATGGCAACCAGTCTTGGTGAAGGAAAACTGAATTCAAACCTGTTTACCTGCACTCAGAAATTGACCTTGTGTCACATCCTACTTGTGTGGAGGGATGGGGTAAATACATGTATTAAAAAAAAAAAATTTGATTTTGTTTTGAAAGCTGATATTTTTCCCATACAGTGTTGTTTATAAACCATACAAAGGATTCTCATCTATTGTTTTTCTAAATGGAATAAAATCAGTGAATAATATATTTTAGTGATTTAGATGAAGTCAAGGTAAACCTGTGAAAATTCGATAGTTTTATTAATAAATGCAAATAATAGTATACAGTATTTATTTATATACAATAAAGTGAACTGAACAAATTAAACAGATATACTACTGAAAATAATATCATCTAAAAATCAACTGAGTCTTTATCATGATAGAATTATTTGTATAAAAATGGATTTGGTGTTAAATAACCTACAAAGGTTGATATGCCATAAAACCCAAACAACTAACAATCTTTATCATAAGATCTAGTTTTTGTGGAAGAAATTTTGCTTTTAGCATCAAGATTTTTTCAATGTTGGATTGTACAGCTTTGATTTTAAAAATATTGGAAAATGATTTTTAGGTAAAAACAGAAAATTTTTGACTTGTTAATATATGATTACTTGTTGATATTCATAGACTGCCACTACATTCCATAGGTATTGTGAGAGGAATAATTTTCAACTATGTGATGTTTTAATGAGCCTTAACTAGATGAAATAGATTTGTACTGTGTATCTCATCTGGCTGCTACTTTCCAGAGCTGGTGAAATATTACTAGGAACTGATATATATCACTTCGTGAGATATTACTATATTTTTTATAAACCCTGTATAACTTGATAAAACAGTCTGTTTAATGCTGAAACTTTAATAATGTTATTAAAGCTAATTACATTGTCTTTGTTAAATATAGAGTGGATATTTTATAAACTAATGACACTTAATATCTCCCTTGTCTTGTTTGTTTTTAAAAACTACTTCCCTTAGGCACAGAAAATTGCTTTTGTTGCTAATTATCTGATGTTATTTATCATTAAAGAGCTCAAAAAGTTTTTTTTCATAACAATATCTTTTACAAATGGTTCTTAATTCTCCCCATTCAAAATTTTACCTAAAAAAGAAGAACTGTTGATTCATATTACCTTTCTTTTGTTGCAGGAATTAATGGTAAAAGAAAATATGGAGAAACTGACTGTCAAACGTCTTCGAGACACTCTGTATGACAAAGCTCATCAAGTGTTAAGCCAGGAAGAATGGAGACTTCAAGTTGAGACGGTAGGTAATTTGTCAACTGAACACCAGGATCAATTTTTTGTAATGTTAATCTAAACTAAAAAGGATTATTTTATAGTCTCTTAAATAGTTCCTTGAACTTCCATGATATTCAGTATCTTATCATTGCTGTCAAGTTTGTCACATTGGTAGAATAAGATAGTATTGATCATCATACATTTATATTCATTAAAAACTAAATGCTGTAAGCTTTGGCTCTTTTTAGCCTATGGTATGAAGGGATTCACTCAATTTTAGTTATCTGAATGTAATGGCGACTAAGTATTGAAGCAATAAATTATTTATAATACTTGTGTAAAGTATTATAAATAATTTATTGCTTCAATACTTAGTCGCCATTAAATTAAAATTACTTGCCATATGCATAGTTAAAAATGCTTTCATTTGAATGTATCTCCGAATTTCAATTTTTTCCCTCTCAAAATAAACATAATTATTAGACCAGACAAAATAAAATTGTCCTCATCCAAACAAGTATAAATTATATAAGTATGAAGTCCATTAGTATAATTTTCTCTTATATTTTACATCGAATTTTTTTTTATTTGTCTCATTGAATTATGAATTAAATAAATTACAATATTGAATTACTTTACATAGGTTTCTTCAAGAAGGTATTTTTCTCTCTTTATCTTGATTATTTCCAGAATGACTGTGAAATTACAAAAATTAAACTTTTATTTTTATCAGTAAACAAAATGCTTTCATTCAATGAAATTATTAATTTAAAAAAAAGATTAAATTAATTTTCAGACATTGGAAAATATCACAGACTTTCATTGAATTTTACTGCTGTTGAGATAGCCTTTTTTTTTTTTAAACATTTTATCAACAATAGATAAATCAATTTTTATAATTTTCCAATGAGAATTAGTATAACACAAATATTAAATCTGAATTATTTTATCATTATGTCCAATTAGGAACATGATTATTATTAATGACAGAGGCATTGTGAAAATAACCAAATATATATATATATATATATGTTATATGATATTCAAAAATAATGATTACACTGTAGATGTATGGCTTACTTGAAGATTACAATCATGTCTTCTATTTTAATAATTTTTCTGGTCCACTGTAATCATGAGTATGAAAATGGAAATTTTGGAAACAGTTTGTGGTGAAATGTGACCAGGAGGTTCAAACTTGGTCAGTGCAAAAGACCACAATATCTTAACTGTTCTGCCAGAGCTACTATTTGAAAATTAGTCAATGCACATGCATAGTTCTCTTTTAAGGCTATCCCTAATTTGCATGCATGATTGTAAGACAGAATACAAAGCAGGCTGCATTGACAAGCTGTTGAGGGATCTCAAGACTTTGATTTGTTCAGGTGACTGGAATATTTGTGGCTATTTTTGACAAACTATTTTGCAGATTTAATTTCTTCCATTTTTTTGCTTTGTCATGGATAGAATGTTTGGTTATTGAATAATTCTGGAATTTGCGGGCACTGCTACTGACAAACCAGTTATACAGTGGATTCAATGTGTTATGATGATATACAACCTTTGCAAGAGAAGGGATGTCAAGCAAATACTGTTACTGCAGCTGTGAAGTAGAGTTCTTATTGTGCCCAACAACTAGAGAGAGAAGAGAAGGTAATTTTGCAGCATGTCAAAAGGATCCCTCATAAGTACCTCTGATCTGGATTCATTTCTTGCATATGAACAATTTGTAGCTTGGTAACTTTGCCTAAAGGAAATGGTACTTGTTAAAGATTTGCTTGTTGGAGATCGGTGGATGGCTTCTGCATTCATATCAGATCTGTTGCAGTATATCAGAAGGCTTCCCCAGGTGCTGTAAAGAATGGATGCCATGATGTTAAAATAACTAATAACCCAGTCACAGGCTATTATGACTGACACCAAGAAACCTGAAGAGATTGCTGCTGCAGCTCAACCAGCCTATCTATTGACTTAGATTTGTAAGTAAGAGATCATCTGCTCAGATCCTAATTACTTGGCCAAGAATTGCTTGCAAGGACATGCAGAGGAAACTATTGCTTGATCATGCTAGTCACACTGAAGGACATGATGATTCTAATGTAATAAGGTAGGCAGAGTGTCAGGAAAATACCTCAGGGAAGAAGTTATCAGTGTTGTCTTACTCTCCAAGGAAGTGAAGAATGAGAATCTGCCAACAGCTGGTGTAATTGTGTATTGGAGGAAGCACAAAGCCTTGATAGATGCACATTGTACGCTGACACTGGTTAGCAGAATTATGTGCTGCTCCTGAAGACCTAGGAAGATAAGTATTGATGTTTGGTAGAAAAACCCTGAAATGCTGTGAACATGACAAGATTAAGTTGGCTATTGATAGTGCTGAGTGAAAATTGAGGCCTTAGTCATAGGCAGGTGACTGTTAGGTTTTAGCCTCATATCTGGGATCAATGCCATAAAGATGGTGGGGAGCATCTCCATCATACTCCCTGGAGTAGTAAGCTTTGCCAGAAGGAAGGTGACTATGTGCATGGCAATCAGACTTGATGAGCCAACTTCCAGTACAGAGTTTGACCAACCACAGAATTGTGAGTTAAGTGAAAATGGTCAGGAGGACAAGGGTCAGAGGCTCTGTGTGAGGGATCATATCTGGATCAAGGTCCTGAAAAGTGATATGAACTATGAGGTTCAAAGTGAGTTACTTGACTGGAGTCATCAGTCAGCACTACATGGAAGTTAATGGATTTCCATATAATGTAAAAGGCATGCTTCTCTTTTTCGAGCAATAATCAGGGAATGAGAAAATCTCAGATGAAAGTGAAAGGCTGATCTAGATAGGAACAACCACACCAGAAGTATTCATTGATGATATGTCTGATGATGAATCATTTGCAGACAAGCCATTTTTACCAAGCAGTCAACCCATCACCAGCTGTCAAGTGGCTGATACAAGAGCACCTCATGAATGCCTAGATCACCGAGTCAGTGCTGTTCCTCTTAAAAGTGCATTTCAAAGGTGGCCTGCATCTTTGTACTTCTTGTGATCATGAGATCAGGGTGAAAAAGGGACTAGGAGACTTAAACTTACCTGATGTGAAGAAACCATGATGTTTTAACTGCTCAGTTGGATCCACCATTTGCAAATTAGTCTACTTACATCTGTGGTTCTATCTCTTGTAAGACTATTGCTAATTTCCAGCATGATTGTTAGACTGAATAAAAAGTTGGCTGCACCAATATGCATCTCTATGATCGCAGGACTTGTTCAGGTGACTGGATTCTTTGCACCTATTTGATACAGATTTTTGTGGCTACTTACTACACAGTTGTGCAACTAACATAGCAATTCTTAATAAATTAAACTATTTATGTTCTAAGTGAAATTAAAACAATTAACCTAAACACATAATTTTATAGCACATGTCTAGTTGGTCTGTGCAAATTTGTTTTACTTTTTTATTATATTCACATTTTCTGGTTGATTTACCATTAAACAATGAAACTAAACCGGATTTATTTCAAGTATTATGTCTTTGAATTTGCATTTCTTCTAAAACAATGAAATCTATAGTATTTGAGAATTATATTTGTACTAAAAAAATTATCAATCCAGTCCAGATTTTTTCCCTATGACTTTTGTTTTTCCCAAAGCTAAAGCCACCACAAAAATATGTATGAAATTTAAAATGCACTGAGACAGTAGAGAATCATCCAAGAAAAGAATTTGTCAGTCTGTCCAGAAATGATTTAACAGCAGAGTTTACTGTCAACTACATTTCCAGGAATTAAGACTCCTTGCATATACAAAATCAAAATTCAATGTGAATAACAAGATAACTTTGATTTAACATGTACATATTCTTATGCATATGAAGAAATTTAAAAAAAATTAATTGAAAAGATTTTTTTGTTTTAGAAGTACTTCAGTATGTTAAAATTTGTAGAAAGTAAAAAGGGTCTAATAATGTTAATGTCTTTGTTGGATGATACAAATGTATGTGTTTGTATCTGTAAGAACCTCACATTATTGTAATTGTTACTTTATGTAAGCTTTTGAAGTTGATGTGGCATTGAGTGTATAAGCAAAAAGGGAGTCGG
This sequence comes from Sepioteuthis lessoniana, assembly GCA_963585895.1. Lineage (NCBI taxonomy): Eukaryota > Metazoa > Mollusca > Cephalopoda > Myopsida > Loliginidae > Sepioteuthis > Sepioteuthis lessoniana. Next base: position 98,440,995 of record OY757912.1, read on the forward strand.
TAGAAAAAGGAATGTTGACCTTGGAGTTAAGCGTCACCTTTCTCTGTCTACTTCGATTCCTATGACTACTCAAATTTTGACTTCTGTTCCTTATATTTCTGGCTGTTAACTGGGCTTAGTACTAAAAAGAAGGAACAGGTGAATTGTGATTGGCTCTTTAGTTTGTCATGTGAACTGTTTTCACCTACACATATTACCAGCAGTCATATAAATATTTAAGAATCAGCTTCAGTTGATTGATTTTTGTTTTATATTTTCAAATTTAATGCTCAGGTAAAGATTTAGAATTTGTGATTAACTTTATGATTTGTTGAATTGGAAGTTGTACTTAGCATGCAAGCTGTTAGATATTTATGAGTAATTATTTTACATTACACAGCAGCACTTTACTATCCTTCAAAATATTCTTTTTGGGATCCACACTTTTATCTCGGTATCACTTCAATTTTTCAAAACAGTTTGAAAATTCCTCTTTTAAGATTGTCATCAGTAACTTTATTGTATTGTCCTTATTCTTATCCATGGCATTTACATGACAATTTTAGCTTTGATAAAATGAAAAGTCATAGGGAGCTAAATCTCAACTGTGTCAAGTGGATTTATAGACATAGGTAATATGATATCAGGATTTGAAAAAAATAATAAAAATAAAAATGTACAGGGTGTAAAAAAAATAATTTCTCACCTTTGGTGAAGGCAATAGTCATATAATATTCAAGCTCAATCAGCTATGTATCATTGACAACTGAGTCAGACCATGAGAAAGTGTTCATTCATGTGCTCTTAGGTCAATAAGGTACTCTCTGATTGGTTGTCACATTAGGATAAGGCTGTGAAACTGATTCATAAGATTTTTAAGATAGCTGGATACATTCAAAATGCATATCATAATCTCTATATTATGATAATGTATTCAATATACCAACAGAAAAAAGTAACAAAATAAATGTAAATTAAAATGATAAACCAAATAATTCCTTATATTCTTGGCTATATACTTATTTTTAGGCTGAAACGAATGTAATACCTGATGTTAAAGTATATATTATAAATGAAAAAACTTAGACCAGTAGAAATATTTTATCATCAATATAGCCATTACTGCTTCCTCGGACCTCATTGTATCTGTTAACATGCTTATAGATGCCACACTTATAGAATTCTGTAGGTTTTAATGTAAAATATGAGACCAAATCATGTTGAATTACTCTCCTATCTGAATGATTCTGTAATCCTCCTAAGCAAGTGATCTGAAGAATATAGAGGATGGAGCATTTTTTTTCCAAATGAGCTCCTGTAAGAGATCTTTAGACTGGCATTATCATGGTCAAAGATGACTCCCTTTCTGTTGACTAAGGAGGAAAGTTTTTAATCCAAAGATGTTTTCAAACATAGGGATTAATACCAAACAAATTATAAACAATATTCTTATAATCTGACAGAAAAAGATAAAAATTATTTTTGTATTATTCCTAAAGTTACACAAGGGAATACTTGAGTAAATGTTGCATAAAACATTCATCAAGAAAATCAGACATTACATTTGTTTCAACCTGAATAATATATATATATATAAGTGCTAAAATAGCCAAATTAATTCAAACTGTTTAATAAAGAACACAGTCAGGCTCTAATTTTTAAGTGCTAAAGTCTTGAATGAATTTTATGGAACTGATTGAAGTACACAGCATCAAACTGCAGCATATAACATTGGGTATTATCTTGAGATTTTCCTCATTGAACTCTTTGTGATTCATTTCCTTTAAATCATCTTGTCATAAAAAATGAATAATTTATTTTGGTTTCAAGCTATTCATAAATAATGAGTTAAATCAAAATGATTAAAAAGAAACAATTGCACTGTTTTATTCAATCTTCAGGAATCCATTCTTTTTTGTATTTAAATTGAGGCATTTCAACTGTGTGATTTTTCAGAATTTTAGAAGCAACATTGCGGTATTTTAGTTAAGCCATTAAATTGGACTTGATATTTTCCTGCTATGAGAATACTGAATTTTTCTATTTGACAATAATACTCAAATTTATGATACTTCTTTTTTATTTAAAGAAATCTTATTTGCACATTGTCGTATCTTATGGAATATGGATAAATTTTGTTTAAATTTGGCATTTAAGACTTATCAAAATGACAATCACTCATAAATATATATATATATGTATATATACATATATATATATATATATATATATATATATGTGTGTGTGTATATATATATATATATATATATATATATATATATGTACACGCATATATATGATATATATGTGTGTGTGTATATATATATATATATATATCAACATTATGTTGCTCTGCTAGCACAGATCTCCCTGTACCTCTCTTGCCACCTGTCTCTATTGTCCATTGCTCCCTGGAAGCCTTCAAGGCTATATCCTGTATCAGCATAGAGCTGTAGTATATAGGTTCTTGCTGGTCATCCTACCTTTGCTTGTCCTTATGAGTTTTTCCTTACTTCTCCAGCAGTGTCCAGCATGTCTGGTTTGTCTAATTTTGATAGTTTTCAGGATGGGTGGTAGGTGGGTGTATAGCTGCTGTTTTGTGGGATGTTGCCTCCTTGACTTGTTCAATATTGCTCACAGCATTCTTGTGTAATTGCCATCAAGCTTTTTCTTTATACATTTAGTTAGCGTCCATGTAGTGAATTCATATAGCAGTATCGACATGACTGCTACTTCGAAAAAACTGCGTTTCATTTTTTCAGTCAGGTCTGACTTCCATATGACTGATAGCCTATCAATAGCCTTTGTTAGTCATGTGTTGATATATATATATATATATATATATATATATATGTATACATATATATATATGTATTCTATATATATATGTGTGTGTATGTGTACTTGGGCAGCTGTCTTTCATTTAGAAATTTTTTGATTAAATGATGACATATTTTGTCTATATAATTTTAAAAAGATGCTTTATGATAGTCTATAAAAGTACTCAGGACAATTAATGTAAATTTTCCACCGATTCCAACCTGAAACCAGGACACTTATCAGGAAACTTGAAAGGATCTTAATGAAATCATACAGACAAAATGTGTCTTTATTATTGAATCAAATATATATACGTAATGCATTTAATAAGTTTCCAGACTTTTTTTGTACAGGCATTTAAAATTGTTGTAGACTCTTGAAAATTCAGTATGTTATTGCTATACATCTTATGAGATGACTGACAAATTTTTATGATTTCAGGTTCAAATCAACAGCTACAGCAGCAATTGGAATACACCCTACTAAAGCCTGATTGTCACAGCTGGTGAATTTCAAAAAGGCAATCTGGACTTTAGAAGAACGATATGCAATAAAATTCTGTTTTAAACTTGGAAAAAATGCCACAGAAATGTATGGAGTGCTTCAGACTGCTTTTTGACCATCTTGCATGAATCAAGCATGAGTTTTTGAGTGGCATATGAGATTCAAGGAAGGCAGGGAGTCTGTGAGGGATGATGAAAGCTATGGGAGGAGTAAAGAAGTCAATACACCACAGTTGATTCCTAGGTTGGTGAATTTGTCTACCAGTTTCAGAGAGGTTCCATCTAGTGTGGAGATATTGCCTGTTTGATTATAGCACATATATTCCGTTTTGTGTGCATTGACATGGAGGCCAATGCCAGCGGCGGCTTGTTCCAAACTATGCAGTAGTGTTTCAGTTTGGTTGGGTGTATTTGCCAGTATCGCTATGTCATCAGCATAGTCGGCGTCGGTAATTGTTTTTGCTGGGTACCTTCTGCTTCTTTTCTTTGTCAGCTCGAAGCCGTTCTCTGTGATTTTATCAATCGATGTTCTAAGTACGTAGTCTAGAAAGATGATAAAGGGGTATGGGGCTACCGTGTCCCCTTCTAGTACTCCTGCTACAATGTCGAAGTATTCTGTGTCTCCATCTGGTAACCTATTTTCACTTTGGTGTTTCCATAGAGAATCGTTATTGCTGCTATGTTTTCTTTTGGTAGACCATATGCAAGTAGGATTTGTTCTATCTGTGAATGGAATCGAAGGCCTTGGTAAAGTCGACAAATAGTAATGTTGCCAGTAGGTTTTTTGCCTGTACACCTTCAAGGATTCTACGGATGGTTAATATTTGTGAGGTTGTGGATGTATTTCTTCGGAAGCCATTTTGTTTTTTCCTAAAGATGTTGTTGATTTTGGGTTCTATGCGGTTTTGTAGTAGAGCATTGTAAATTTTGGCTGCTATGGATGTAAGTGTTATACCTTGGTAGTTCTTGGCTAATCCGAGGTCACCTTTTTTAGGGAAGGGGAGATGCATCCCTTCGTTCATCTGTCTATCGGATTTTGATTATAGACTGCGTTGCAGTGTCGGAGCAGTATGCCATCGAATTGTCTGGTCTTCCATACTTCTGGGAGAATCTCATCCAGCCCTGCAGCTTTCAATATACTGAATTCTGAGGAGTCTAATATAATTTTAAATACCTGTACAAAAAAAAAGTCTGGAAACTTATTGTATGCACCTTGTATACATAATATTTTTTTATGTATGTATATATAATAAATATTTACTTTTGTATATATAATATGTATGAATATATGTATGTATGTATCTATATAATATATTTGTATATATTTAATACATCTGTATATATGTAAATATATATATGTATGTATGTATGTATAAATATATATAATATGTATAGATGTATATATTTATGTATGTATATTTGTATATAATATATGTGCACGTATATATATATATATATATATAATATGCATGTGTGTGTGTGTATATATATATATATATATGTATATTTGTGTAAATATATATATTTATATAATACTTATGTATATATATATATATATATATATATATATATAATACACATATATATATTATACATATGTACACACATATATGATATGTATTTGTATATATATATATATATATATATATATATATATAATATGTGTATGTTTATATATATACATGTATAATATGTATGTATGTGTACGTATATAAATACATACATTTTTATAATATGTATGTATGCTTGTGTGCGTATACATTTATATGTGTTTGCATGTATATATATATATATGGTATGTGTGTGTATATACATAATATGTGTATATATATGTATGTATATTATTGCTTGTGTGTGTGTGTATATATATATATATATATATATATATATATATATATATATTTAGTACCTATATATATATATATATATATGTGTGTGTGTGTGTCTATGTTGGTGCGTGTATATATAGTTTAAAGACTCAGTATATTGTGATGGTTTTTTTTGTCTTTTTTCATAAATGAAAATCCTATCTCTGTTCATTGTTCCTTAAATTGAATTTTCTAAGAAATATTGGCTCCAAACAACTATCATGAAGTTGAATATATTAAATGTTCAAAGAACAAATACTTTAAAGTGAAAGAAAAAATGTGTTGCCATAAATCATCAAGTGTTGAAAACAATTACTAATTCATTTTTCTCTGTTTCCTCTATCATACAGTTAAATTTGCCGAAGATTAATATCTCTAATTTTATGTGGGACTTGAAAATGAATTCAGTAAAGCTGGGAAATAACCATGCAATGAGCAACATTTTCTCTTAGAAGAATTGATTGAGATAGGGAAAATCAAGATAGTTCTGTGGTAGCTGATTGATTAAAAAGAAATTAGTGTGTTGAAAATATAGAGAATTAGATGGGAAATAAGATAAAAGAAGTTATAAAGGTTATCGGGGTTATCTCAGATTTTAGGTCTTGCTGTGTATGCTTTTGGATGATATAAGATAAAAGTATGAATTGATAGCATTAAAACAATTTTTAAAGATAATTCAAGAGCTGGTGTGTTAGTGATGGTTGAATTAGGGTTAAGTATATAAAGTTTAAGGAACATCAACGAGTGGCATGTGAAACGCTTAGTGTTACTTTGTTACTTTGCAATTGTTTTGGGCAGTTAATTCATATTCTATTGCACTTGAGTGTAAGTCAAAGTAAATGGATTGTATTAATGTATAAATTGACAGAAATGTGTTACTGATGATTAAAATCATCTTGAAATAATTTAAATTATTAGAAATAATTTAAGGATAAAACAGATTTTTGGGTGGTGTATTGGTTACAAGTTAGTCTTGCAAAACATGACCGGTGAGTGAGAGTTTCACAGAGAGCCCCATACATCAGGCCTTGTGCCACACTTAACTAAAGCTTAGTACATAACTTTGCTTGAAGAAAAAATGTGTAGAGAGGTTTTATATTGATAAAATTAATTTAAAAATTTCATTGAGCCATTAGTTTTCATTTGTTTAATTCAGTATATTCATCTATCAAGAGCAGCTCCCACCATAAAATGAAAAAAAAAACATGTATTTCATGTTATCCTATTCACTTTGATTTAACTTATTCTATTTATCAAAGGAAAGCTATTGAGCTGAGCTTCACAAACTCTAAGAGGCAGGTTAGTAAAATAGAACAAGTGCCTTTCTGAATTACAAAGCATTCCTTAAAGAGACAAAAGCACACAAGAAATATTAACAATTAATTCCCCTATTGAGAACAGTAAGTGTTGCTGTCAAGAAAAATCAAAACAATAGTCAATGTAGTAACCATTCTTTGAATGCAGCAACACATGAAGCTATTATTAGGAAAAATCTTGAATCCATCTATGATCATTTATGACAAAGGCTGTTAAAACTTTGAATTTCAGACACTACATCAGAGATTTTGTCGGTGATTTGTTTAGTTATAAAAGATATTTTTCAGGAAATAATTGTTTGCATTCTGTCAATAGTACATTCATATCTATATAATCTGGAATGCATTCATTATACAGAGTTGTTCAGTTTGGTTAAAAGCAGTTGAGGTTTCTGGTGATAAAAATTATATATATATATATATATGTATACTTGTTCACAAATACAGGGTGTCCAAAACAAAAATGTAACCATATTTCTAACAATGCACTTAAACTATTTTAAATCTAAAAACTATTCATATACACAATCTGAAATAGTTTTCTATGAGATGTTAAATGAATCATTGAGAAATTCATCGCTTAACAAAGATGTCTGTCCTAAGTCCCTTTGATCTTGTACATTTTCAGTCTCAAAATTCATAAACCAAATACAATATCATTGATTTCTTGGGAATAGTTTGCTTGACAAGGCAGTGGTGGCAGAATACCTACTATGTCCATTGTTAGTCTTGACAGATAGATTCTTGCAAATTAAAATTGTGTCTTTCGAATGAAAATAGATAAATGGTTTTCTAACATTCAATCCAATGCTTTCAAACAGATTACTAAATTATATTTCATTAATTCTGCAAGTCACAACTCAGCCTTTTGGACTGTGTCCAATTTGATTTGAGTCTTGTTTTACTGATCTGTCATTATTATAAGTTTGGTTATCAACCAATTGAACTCTCTATTACTCAAGTATACAACCAGTGAATTGCTAAATGTCAAGGTAATGTTGTTCATGAGTGATCACCTTGTCAGATGATTGCCAGAAAATGTTAATTTATTATTGCTTCTTTTCTTCTTCTATTTGCTTCCTGTCTTAAATGTGGAATTGTGACTGCTTGTTGTCTCTGATATTACTGTCTGGTCTTAGTTAAACACTTAACTATTCTGAAATAATTTCAGACAATGAAGGAGCGCCAACATGAGATCAACATTCATAAGGACATGTTAATGTCACAAATTAAATTTGCCGAAGTGGAAAGGCAAGAAATCAGTTTGGAATACCAAGAGCGACAGGCTAAAATAGGAAAACTGCAAAATCGGTAAGTGTCAAAGACCCAGTGTTTTAAAAGTTTGGAAAGAAGATTTTGAGATTGCTTCAGTATATTATGTCACTGTATTCTGCTTATGAATGAAATATTCTTGGATTATTATATTAGTTGGTGAAGCAGATATCCACTAATAAAAAGATTAAAAATTATTACATGTTTTTTATAAGCTTATTTCAGATGTTTCAGAACCAATAATAGAGTTGTATATCAAACCTTTACTCAGACAGATTTTTGGATGACTGGCACACATTGTTCATGTGAAAAAGAAAATATCATTTTAATTTTTCAAACACCATGAGTAAAGGAAACTTGTTTAAAGAATTATAATATCCTTCTTACAATGGCATATTATCACCTTTGACAAACTGGGTCAAGCTCTCCCTGGAGATAACTAATCTGTCTCTTTCTTATGGAAGTGACCTTTAGCCATTGTAGAAATGAATTGATTACCATTTTTGGTATGTAGTGCACTGTAAAAGTTACCATTGAGATTACTAGGATTCAATGCCATATTTGAAATTGAAGCTCTGTCTGTCCCCTGCGACTGTAGAATACTCCAACTGCATTGCTGCAGAAGTGTAATAACCTACCAATCGAGTCTCTGGGATATTACACTAAACTATCTGATGGTGAGGCTACAGTCCTAAAGCTTTGGGGAATGAAGATTACCTTCACTGCTATCAATTCGATGTCCACTCTGACCTGTAGTGGTAGTACCTGTTAGTTATCCATCTATGGGTTTAATAGAACTATTAAATCATTTACTAAACAGAAACTATTTAACTTTGTGGAAGAAAATTCTTAATATTAAATGAACTATTAGTGTTACATTGCAATGCTTGGATCCATTTAACCACATGCATATAGAACTATCAGTGTTAGATAGCAATACTTGAAACCATTTAACTGTATGCAAACATTAAAAAGCTATACTTAAAACAGTTTAACTGTGTTCAAATAAATGAGCTCTGGCTCATTTCAAACAGGTATCTACAAATTATTCACTGAAATATCACATGTATAAACAGAAATTGACATTAAAAAATCTGGATTGGTTGATATGCTATCTAACACCTTAAACCAATGAAATTGGTTAAATCTGATTTTGCAAAGGAAATTTTACCTCTATTACCATTAATAGCAGGCACATTTGGTCAGATACTGTAGTCAGTTGTTTATTTCTATCAAATTTTGCACACATGCATGCACACACACACACATACACACACACACATATATATATGATTATCTTTAAAGTTCAACACTATATATATATATATATATATAGTATGTTAAATTTGAATTGTAGTTAGGTTTATAAAGATTATTCGAAAAGTCCCAAGTTTTATTCAGACAGAAGAGTCATAGCTGAAGATTTTTGTTTTAGCAGCAAACTACCACCACTTATGAAAATTGAAAAACTAATTCAGATTTCTGTCTTAATTTGTGTGCAGGTAAGGCCCATACAAAATGAAAGGTGTGCAACAAATATAGAATCTGGTTGAGGCTTAGAATTTTTTGAGTGATCCTCATACTTACACAAATATATATATATATATATATATATATATATATATTTTTTTTTTTTTTTTCAAATTAAAATTTAATGCAGAGTGTTTTTAATGAGTAAAATCTTTACAATTCATAGAAGTGCAGAAGAATATCTCAAAATATTTTAAATATAAAATACCAAATAAAAACTCAGGACTCAGTTTTATGCTTTTGATTCTCCATTGAGCTAATATTTAACTCATTTGACTTTTTCCATTCAAGAAATATATAAACTTTTTGACTTGTGATTATTACATTGTTGACATACTAAGTCACATGACAACCCAGATTTGAAGAATTTTTTGAATAAAAGATTGGGTTTGGTAGTGAAATGTGATCATAAAAATGAATTTTACTTTTCAATTTGCTGCCTGATTGAACCTTGTGACTTTATATGTCAATCAAGTAATAATCAAATAACTCAAAAAGAGTAAATATTTGTTCCATTGAAACAGATGTATTGAATAGCTTACCTGAGAACTGAAAGCATTGAACTTGGAGTTGTGAGTTTTTATCCTGTTTTATCTTATTTTATACTTAAAATATATCGTGTGGGTGCATATATGTATATATATATATAATTTGTATTTTGCATAGGGCTAATACACTTGGTAAAGGTATGTATCTAATTATTCTCTTTCAAACTATAGGTAAATAGTAAGACATACCGGGCTCTTTAATCTTGGTATTGCAGCTGGTCTTGGAGTAGGAAAACTTTGAATTCAAACCTGTTAAACTCTGCTCAAAAAATTAACCTTGTGTCTCATTCTGCTTTTGTGTGGGGGTTGGGTGTATATATATATATATATATATATATATATATATGCACACTAAGTTCTGTTTTTAAAAGGTTTTATTAAATATGAATTATTTTAGTCTTTTTAATTTTTAAATAGATCCTTATCTAATAACTTATTCTCCAAAATTCTTGTACTATTTGTTAAAATCAACCTAGATGATGTAAAGCTTAGTAGTATAGTATATAATTGTAGATGAATGGATCAATATTTCAATGCTTGTTGCTAGAGAGATTATATTCATCCCATACAACTCTCCACAGAAAAGGAAGGCTCTGATATTTTCAAACTTCTTGGTAGCTTTCTTATTCAGCATCCCCCAAGCTATAAATCATAGGAGCACTTCCAGTGTAATGTCCTGGGATAAAAGCTGTTAAGGATTTTAATGGGGTGGACAGAATAAATCTGACTGAAAACATCTGTAAATGACTGATGTAAAGAATACAGCTGAGGGCAATTCTCTAAATGCATGGCTGCATTTGGAAATGGAAGCGACTCACCTGGACATCAAAAACTTCCACGAAATGTTGTTTATAACATATCATGTTAGAAGAGTCAGTATTTCAGATTTTTATTAAATTTATCACCTTGCCTATGAATTTACTCTAGTTTTAATGTTAAGATGCCAGTGTTTGTTTCCTTTCATGTGTTCATTCTTGTCTCATCAATTCATTTTTACTTGATTTGCTTTTTGTTTAAGTTATCAAAATATTTCTGAAATACTCTGTCAAAAGTTATGCATAATTATATAAACAATTAGTCAATAAATCTCAATCAATATAGGAAGGCATAAATAATAAATTTTACTGACTAGGAAATTCAAAAAATTTGGAAAGATAAAGGCACTCCGTCCTTTGAAAATTTATCAAGATAGACTAGGAAAGTACTAAGATGGTAGCAAATAGATTGACTGATTTTAATGGCATGTCAGTGTGTCTAGGGTTATTTATGCCTAGAGATTAGAGAATTATGTTCATTATATATGTTTCTATTTACATTTTTGTATAGTTGTTTCTTAAGACTTTTTTGGACTCATTTATCAGAAATCAAGCATCCCTGTCTAATACAAATAATTTGCACAGAAATATTCATATCTAATATCAGTAATCATATGGTTTCAAAAAACTAATAATAATCCTTTGTAAAGACTTATAGTTTCAATTAACTATTCTGAATATAAACACAGTTACATCGCATCAAGCATTTTTATCAAATACAAATAATTTCTAAACAGATCTATTTGTGTCCCATTCATGGGTTCCTATCAGATACTACCTCTCTGGGTCAGATGCAGTTTAATATCACACCCAGGATACCCCTTTTTAGATTTATTTTACTCCTCCACAGGGTGTATAGCACATTCTACAGGATCGGGTAGCAAATGTACTGTCTTGATAAGTAAAGTAGATATAGGAAAGTAGTTTAACCAAATTTTCACTCAGATGTTTGTCAACTAATGCAACATGTTTGGGATTAGACAATTTGCCAAAATATCTGAGGACATACTGATGAAGGGAAAAACACTCATGATTTATCTAAGGGGCATTATTTTGAGCCTTAGAGTTCAAGCTTGGTTTGCTAGTTCTGTTTTCTAGATTTTGATATCATTCCACACCTCCCCTTCTAGAATCTAATTTAGTACCAACTAGTATCAAGTTTTATCATATTTTCTAGCATTTTAATTGTTCAAATGTTTTTCATTACTACTTTACACAGATTATAAATCTACTGCGGTGAGTAAATGTTGCAGATAAGAGATAAAGGAAAGTTCTTTGTGAGATTCAAACTCTTATCTCTTTTCATTCTCAAGTCTCCCTGCATCCAGTGGTAAGGCTCCAGTTCTGGTGCTCTGGAGAGTATGAAATTAGCCATTATTCCCAGATCCACTCTGGCCCAGAGTAGCAGTACCTATTATGGTCCCATCTATGTGTTGAATAGATCCGTTTGCAAATTATTTTGAGCAGAAGAAATAATATATCCCCACAGGTGCTTTAAATGTCAAGACTTTAGACTATTGGTTGACTTTCAAGTGGTCTGACACACAAGTAGACTGGTGTAGATCCAGTTAACACTGAGTCATTACTGGAGAAATATATGGGTGAATAGACACCTCTCATGCAAATGAGTTGGGCAGGTCCATCCTAGCAAAATGGACTGTCACGTGATGGCTCACGGAGACGAGGAGGTGGGAATGATACTCTCTCCCCCGTTGAACTAAAATTATCTAGCAGTCAAAAAGTGACCGTTATGAGAGAATGTGGGTCACACAGATGTTTGCACCTAAGTGACCTTGGGTCACCGGACATCGGAAGGGGAAGGAGAAAATGAAGCCAAATGATTGGCGGGGGACCCCAAACGGAAGTGGGGTTCCCCTTCCCCTCAACGGAAGTAAATACAGAAAAAGGCAGTTTTTGGACAAGTCTCGTGGCAGACGGACGATAGCCATTTTTCACTCCGGGCTAAAGACAAAAGACTGAGACATGAGAGACCTGAGTCTCTCAAGCCAGCATTAAAAACAGTACCAAGTCTACTAGCCCGTGAAAGAAGAGAAATTCTCCAGTGGAACCCCGTCAAAAAAATAAGATAAGTAACTTTGGGACATTTTTCCGTTACACCCAAATTTTGTTTACCACTCTCTCTCAATTTGAAAAAGGATAAAAGCCAAGAAAAGACATTCATATTCATGGACTATCCTATTATATATTTTTGACACTTTGAACCTATATATGTATATAACCGTAGTAAAGAACCTATGTATTTTCATTATACCATGTGGTCTATGTTATTATTCCATGCTTTCCTTTCAGCTTCTATTCGCCTTATATTATCTTGCTTAGAACTGTCCTCTTAATTCCTAAAGTATCACACGGGAAACCGGAGTTGCCGACGGTAGCAATATTAATATTATTACAACTAAGACCTATAGGCCCGTATTCTTCAATTATCTGAGGGAAAGAAGTTTAGTGGCCTGGTGGGTGTGTGATAGTGTGAAATTTTGGACCCCTTTGCCAGCGGTGGCCAGTCTGGCCCTAAATTATTCCCTCACGTAATATGCCAGTTCTTATCTGCCTGAGAAAAGAACTCTGAACAGGACTTATTTCGGTAGGGGATCAAGTGCCAACCTGCCCCGTCTTCACATGTGCGAAAATAAAGTCCCGTTCTGGGATTTTTGTCAATTTGCCGTCACAGACCTTTTATGGGGGCTCGTTTCCGGAATGATTATTATTAATAATATTTATTGCTTGTAGTCGTGTGACAATTCCTGCCGTTTAAATCTACCCTGGGAGACCGTGAAAGAAAAAAAGGAATATCGTCGAATCAGTCAAATTACTCGTTGATATAACTGTTTAGAAAAATTAAAGAAAAAATGGACAAAATAGAGAACTTTTTAAAAGAACCCTCCATGGAAAAGTTGGAGAGGCTGAGAAAAAGCGAGATAATAAAAATTGGCGAGAAGCTTGAGTTAAATGTTAAGAATTCTATGAGGAAACATGAACTCGTTATAAAAATAGCAAGACACATGGTCGACGAAAATGTTTTCGAGGAAGCAGTATTAGAAGAGCTACCAACGGAAATGATAAGAATGACTCCAGAAGAAATTGAACTGGAGAAAATTAAAATACAAGCACAAATGGAACTACAGAGAAATAAAATGGAACTGGAGAAAATAAAAATTCAGCAAGAAACAAGGCTGCGAGAAGTCGACTTGGCAATAAGAGGACGCAAAGAAAGCCATGACAGTTTCGAAGTAACGAAACAAGCGAGGCTAGTCCCAAAATTTGAAGAGGCCAACGTGGACGGATACTTCGCACATTTTGAGCGAACTGCACTAAATCTTGGATGGCCGAAAGAATGCTGGTCGATGCTACTCCAAACTGTGCTGACAGGAAAAGCACAGAGAGCATATGCAACTCTGCCGACAGAAAATTGCGCCGACTATGATTTGGTGAAGGCAGCGGTTCTTAAAAGCTTCGAGTTGGTTCCAGAAGCTTATAGACAGAAATTCAGAACACAGAGAAAAACTGAAAACCAGTCTTATGTGGAATTTCTGAGAGAAAAGGAGAACGCGCTGGATAAGTGGTGTGACTCTAAGAGGATAGACGGAGACGCTGAGAAACTCCGGCAGCTAATATTAGCTGAAGAATTCTTAAACTGTGTGCCAGAAGAAGTCAGGGTTCACCTAAGTGAAAGGAAAACCGACGTGACTTATGAAATGGCTGCACTAGCAGACGAATACATCCTCACACACCGAAAGACAAAGGAAAAAACCTTCACGGGAAACAGAGTGAAATTCAAAGCTGAGTTAAGCCCTGAAGGAAGACCTAAGGAAGAAAATAGAAGGACCTTCCAAAGTAGCAGCAGAACAGTGGTCTGCTATAAGTGCGGAAAGGCTGGACACATAGCCATAAGGTGTCAGCTAGGAAAAGGTCCTGAAAGAAACCAGACCCAGCCGAGAAAACCTCAAGGAGCTGTAACAACACCTAGAGGAAACCAGTCCTATCGACCCTGGACGAAAAAAGGGATGATAAGAGGCCCACACGGAGGACCAGTGGAAGTCTCAATTTTACGAGATACCGGAGCATCTCAGTCGTTACTTCTACGAAATAAATTACCTAAAAGGGTAATAGAAGCAACACGTGAGACTGTGATGATAGAGGGTATCGGCGGAAAGAGGGTAAAAATACCGCTGTGTAAAATAACCCTAAAGTCCCAGTGGAAAGATGGACCAATTAAAGTTGGTGTGGTAGATAAACTACCTATGAAAGGAATCTCCCTCATACTGGGAAATGAAGTAAAAACTAAAAAGTGTCACCCGGAAAAGATGGCCAAAAAAAGCACCATAAATGAAGATGGAAAGATGGCGAGAATGAACGCCAAACATGGAAAGAAGTTGGCGAAAATGAGCGCCATAAATGAAGAAAGAAGGATGGCGAGGATGAACTCCAAACATGGAAAAAAGATGGCGAAAATAAGCGCCATAAATGAAGAAAGAAAGATGGCGAGAACGAACGCCCAGCATGGAGACAAGATGGCGGCTGAGCCACGTGCGAGATATAAACGACACAGTCGCTCGCAAAGTGAGAAGGTGGAAAGAAAAGAAGTGAACCTTCCACCCCTCAATAAACAAGAAGATAAAAGGACCAGTCGTCAGAAAAAGGATGAAGGTCCAACGAATAATGGGGATAAATTCCCTAATACTTATCGAGAGGATAAGAGGAAGATAAGAGGACCCTCACAAGTGACTAAGAAGGAAGAATTCAAAAAGGGCGACGAAGTCCTGCTACTGTCATCAAATAGAGGACCCCACTGTGGTGGACGATATATAGGTCCCTACGTAATATCACAGAGAATAGACAAGAGGACATATAGAATTGATACCAACGAGGGAAAGAAGAAGACACAAGTGTGTCACACAAACAAATTGAAGAGATATGTCCGTCAAGAAGGCCAACCTCGAAAAATTGAGAACTCAGCAATGCCGAATAAATTCGAGGAAAAATTAGGCCAATTGTCTGTTTCAGAGAGAGATGGCTTAGGAAAATTAATAAAAAAGTACCCAAGTTTATTTCTCTAACGCCCCACGAAAATGTAGTAGCAGAATATTCTTTCATAGTTGTTGAGAGAAAGAAAGAGAGAGAGAGAGAAAAACTAAAGGAAATGAGGAATTCTCGTCCCCAATGTTGAAATATGAGATGGACGAGAAAGTGGTTCGTCAACAAGTGACGAATAGGGGAAAGAGAGAAAAGAAAAGAAAAGGAAGTTTTCTCCCCAAAGCTTGACAATTAAAGTTATAAAGTCGTCAAAAGTGACAAAGAAAGAAAGAAAGAAAGAGGGAGTTACCTCCTCAAGGTTTGAACTATGATACGGCCAAAAGCCGAGAGAGAAAAAGAAAGAAAGGAAAACAAGATTCGAGAAAAAGAAAAGAGAGAGAGAGAAAGAAAGAGAAGAGAAATTGTTTTCCCCTATAGTGAAAATTAGGAAGGACGAAAAAAGGAAAAGGAAAGAATTCGTCAAAGCGTGAAGAAGAAAGGGGATGAAAGAAAAGTAAAGTGAGAAAAAAAAAAAAAAGAAAAAAAAAAAAGGTGAAAGAAAAGGAGAAAGAACAGTGAATTGAATTGCCTTTTTTTTTCTATGGTATTTCTATTCATCTCCCTTTCTTCTCTTAAACGGGGAGGTGTCACGTGATGGCTCACGGAGACGAGGAGGTGGGAATGATACTCTCTCCCCCGTTGAACTAAAATTATCTAGCAGTCAAAAAGTGACCGTTATGAGAGAATGTGGGTCACACAGATGTTTGCACCTAAGTGACCTTGGGTCACCGGACATCGGAAGGGGAAGGAGAAAATGAAGCCAAATGATTGGCGGGGGACCCCAAACGGAAGTGGGGTTCCCCTTCCCCTCAACGGAAGTAAATACAGAAAAAGGCAGTTTTTGGACAAGTCTCGTGGCAGACGGACGATAGCCATTTTTCACTCCGGGCTAAAGACAAAAGACTGAGACATGAGAGACCTGAGTCTCTCAAGCCAGCATTAAAAACAGTACCAAGTCTACTAGCCCGTGAAAGAAGAGAAATTCTCCAGTGGAACCCCGTCAAAAAAATAAGATAAGTAACTTTGGGACATTTTTCCGTTACACCCAAATTTTGTTTACCACTCTCTCTCAATTTGAAAAAGGATAAAAGCCAAGAAAAGACATTCATATTCATGGACTATCCTATTATATATTTTTGACACTTTGAACCTATATATGTATATAACCGTAGTAAAGAACTTACGTATTTTCATTTTACCATGTGGTCTATGTTATTATTCCATGCTTTCCTTTCAGCTTCTATTCGCCTTACATTATCTTGCTTAGAACTGTCCAATTAATCCCTAAAGTATCACACGGGAAACCGGAGTTGCCGACGGTAGCAATATTAATATTATTACAACTCAGACCTATAGGCCCGTATTCTTCAATTATCTAAGGGGAAGAAGTTTAGTGGCCTGGTGGGTGTGTGATAGTGTGAAATTTTGGACCCCTTTGCCAGCGGTGGCCAGTCTGGCCCTAAATTATTCCCTCACGTAATATGCCAGTTCTTATCTGCCTGAGAAAAGAACTCTGAACAGGACTTATTCCTGTAGGGGATCAAGTGCCAACCTGCCCCGTCTTCACACGTGCGAAAATAAAGTCCCATTTAGGGATTTTAATCAATTTGCCGTCACAGGACCAATCCACCTGCTTCTTTAGGTACTCTTCTATAAATGAGGTAAGCTTAGCTGGCTTGCTTCACCAGATGAAGACACGGAATACTTCGACATTGTTGCAGGAGTACTACAAGGAGACACACTAGCCCCGTACCTCTTTATCATCTGTCTAGACTATGTGCTTAGGACTTCGATCGACAAAATCAGAGAAAATGGCTTCGAGCTGACTAAGAGAAGAAGCAAAAGGTACCCCGCAAAAACAATCATGGACGCCGACTACGCTGATGACTTGGCGTTACTAGCAAATACGCCTAATCAAGCAGAGACACTACTGCATAGTCTGGAACGAGCCGCAGCTGGCATTGGCCTCCATGTCAATGCAAACAAAACTGAATATATGTGTTACAACCAAACGGGCAACATTGCCACACTAGACAGAGCCTCTCTGAAACTAGTAGACAAATTCACCTACCTAGGAAGTAGCGTCTCATCAACCGAAAAAGACATCGACACACGACTGACGAAGGCATGGACAGCTATCGATAGGCTCTCGATCATATGGAAGTCGGACCTAACTGATAAAATGAAACGCAGTTTCTTCCAGGCAGCGGTTGTGTCGATACTGCTATATGGATGCACCACATGGACGCTAACGAAGCGGCTGGAGAGGAAACTAGACGGAAATTACTCAAGAATGTTGAGAGCAGTATTAAACAAGTCCTGGCGACAACACCCCACGAGACTCCAACTATACGGACACTTGCCCCCCATCACGAAAACTATACAAGTCAGGCGAACCAGACACGCGGGACACTGCTGGAGAAGCAAGGACGAGCTCATAAGCGATGTACTCCTGTGGACCCCCACATATGGATGTGCAAAAGTAGGTCGACCAGCACGAACTTACATACAGCAACTATGTGAGGACACAGGATGTAATCCTGAAGACCTGCCGGAGGCGATGAATGATAGAGAGAAATGGCGAGAGAGGGTCAGGGATATCCGCGCTGGCAGCGCGACATGATGATGATGATGATGATGACTTTTACAAAGACGACATCAGACATGTGGAAGATGTGACTAAAAAGACCCAGATCACATGGAGGAAGATTGCCCGAATGAAACTAAATATTCAGATTCAAGAAAACCACTCTGTTTTCCCAAGATCATTTGACATATTATTGTAAATGAACAAAAGGTTACTGAATGAGAAATAACCAAAATGGAGGTTGGAAGTGAAATGGAATCTTCATAACATTAACAAAATACAATACTCACCATCAATGTGAAGAAGGTAAACCACAGCTTGTGGTGTACTTCTTAGCATATTACCCTCTCTTACTATAGTGTTGAATGTATTTATGAGGGTCGTGACATACCCATTAATGTTCATAGGTACGGTATATAACACATATACAAAAGAAAGAGAGAAATACAAGCAATAAAGTATAAATGAAATGTGTTTTTTTTAAAGCTTGGAGAAGAGTAGGGTTCTACTTTGAAAAGAACACTGATGCCAATGCAATATAGACGTGAATCCATCAGAAACGACAATCGACCAGAACTTTACAGAGTTCTCATTGAGAAAGTAATCCAATTGGAGCAAAATGATTGGCCAAAGTTTCAGGAGCAGCTGAAAAACCTACCACCCAAATTCATCAAACAGTAGCTCAAGCTAATCTAAAAGAACTCTCAACAAACAGAGAAATAAATCCAATGACGTAAACAAAGAAAAAACATTGGCAAAAAATCTACTGCTTAAACAGAAAACACTCCTCCAAAAATATAAAATCTCCTATAAAACAAAGGTCACATAGATCTCCAATCTATTCTTTAAAAACCATCAAAAACAGACTAAAAAACTTCTTCCCCAAAAAGCAAGAGGCAATCAAACAAAAATCAGAAGCTCCTATTGATCAGTGTAAAAAACCCCATATCAATCTGAAAATGAACAATGAATGACCAGTAAGTGTATTCAAACTACCCTCATCCAAACTCAAAGACCCTTCAACATCAAGAATAAAATCACCAAAAAGAATTGATAAATAATGCAACACCCAAGGATGAACTAAATCCTTCAATAGATACATTGTGTATGGATATTGAAACTGACACCATAATTGTAAATCACAATCAAGCAGATACATAAAGTATATCTGAAAGCAATTGGAATTGACACGGAAATATAAATATATGTAATTGCTTTTTTCTTTTATAGCAATTGAAGAAAAAAAATATGATTAAAAAAATAGTCCAATACTCAAAACTATTTAACTGTGTGCAAACAAATGAGTTCTAACTCATTTAAAAGGTTACTTACAAACCATTCTTTTAAAAAGCATACATATAATATTTGGCATTAAATAACCATCAAGGGTTGGTATGCCATTAAATCAAATAACCTAACCTGACCTGACTTATAAGCATAAAATAATCCTAGACAGTTTGACATACCATTAAAATCAATCTAAAGTATCACCAAGAGCTTATCTTTTATTTCCAATCTGCGCTGTTTACTTAATGTCACTGATTTGGTAGCCAGAGTAAGAGTATGAGAAAAAGCGATTAGAAAATTAAGATAAAAACAAAACTGATGATGATTATAATAATAATTGATAATGTTTAAAATAATAAATAACTGAATGAAAATATTTGTTGGTGATTAAAAAG
This sequence comes from Sepioteuthis lessoniana, assembly GCA_963585895.1. Classification (NCBI taxonomy): domain Eukaryota; kingdom Metazoa; phylum Mollusca; class Cephalopoda; order Myopsida; family Loliginidae; genus Sepioteuthis; species Sepioteuthis lessoniana. The sequence goes on from OY757912.1 coordinate 98,461,009, forward strand.
AAAAAAAAAGTATGAGTGCAAAGAAAAACAAGGAAAAGTATGTATTATTAAGAAAGGGTAAAATGTAAATTATACAGGTTGTATAATAACCACTTTACTATAGATAGCATTTTTATTTTTAGATCATTTGATCATTAACCTTGAGGTTTTCAATTAATTGGCTGGGAAAGGTAAAATACTTGGTCATTTTTAAAAAATTGAATTTGTTTGATACTGTTAAAGGTTGTTTTGCTTATCAGAACATGGATCAAAATAAATCCTATCGGAAAAAATATTTCAAATTTGAATCGCAAGCCTCAGAAATTAGTAAACAGGTTCACATATCTCAGTAGCAATATCTCATCAACTGAAAGTAATGTCAAAATGTGCATAGGTTAAGACTGCTATTGACAGGTTAATGACCATGTGGAAATCTGATCTTTCTGATAAAATAAAATAAGAATTCTTTCAAGTGGTAGCTGTGTCAGTACTTCTGTTGGGTTGCAACACTAGGACTCTTATGAAATGCTTGGAGAAAAAGCTAGATGGGAACTGCACAAAGATGCTGTATGCTGTTTTGAATAAATCCTAAAAGCAGCTCTTTACAAAACAGCAACTGCTCGGCCACTTACCTCCTATCTCACAAATCATTCAAAACATATGGGGAACTTTTGGAGAAGTAAGAACAAACTAAGTGATGTTCTCCTATGGACAATACCAGGGTTGGCCAACAAGAAAAAACTTACATTGATCAGCTCTGTACAGACACTGGACATCATCTAAAGGAATGACTAAGTGTGATGACTGATAGGGATGGATGGCAAGAGAGTGAGTCAAAGAAACCTGTACTGTCAGCAGACTTTAATGATGAAGCGGTATTATCATTCTTCTGGTTTGTAATGTTGCATTTTTCTGAAAAACCAGGAAGAATTTACATTTATTCAACAAAAAGTTACTCAGTTCATTATGATCAGAGTGTGAGTTGAAAATATTAGGGTTAGTCAAAAGTTTTGGTATGTGCTAGTTTGCAGTGTGTATATCATGTGACCAAAGCAGTTCAAGCCATGTAAGGTAACTGCTGTGGTTGGTAGTATCATGTAGTCCTATGCTAGTCATAGTTTTGGTTGTACCCTTAGTTCCCTGACTACCACATGCATTTCTGGCTAGTTGGTTTATCAGCTCCCTCTGTGCCCACATTGCATTTGAAAGATGCATAGATGGGGATGACACAATCTATCCAGAACTTCTTCTTTCAGCTGGGGTGGTTCATTGGAACAAGTTGCCTGAATGTTGGCAACTTAAAGACAGGTAAAACTCTCTGTTCACAAGTAACAAGTCTTTATTAAAATACAATGGTGTAACAATGATATATGCAATATATAAGTTGTGTCACTTTTGTTGTGTTTGAGAGAAAGACAATTGAGGTATCTGGTTGGTGCAGTCTTTCTGTGTTACTCAATTTTTCAGAGAGTGAGACTTTTGCTGGAAAGGCTTTAGTTCTTGGAGAGATTTCTCATCTTATTGTCTTGTCTTTGGTGTGGACATTGGATATCGTCTCTCTTCTAACCCTAAAAACATTTACCTTTTTGGAGGATTCCCTTGGGAACAAACATTTCCCATCAAACTACAATATAGAGGTTTGGTTAATTAAAGGTCAAACCTTACACCCTGTGGAGGAGTATCTATTTTCACATTAACTAAAACAAAAATCAAAGATTTGATGTTTTAACCCCAACAGTCAAAACATCAAATCTTTGAATTTTGTGGGCAAGAGATGTCATGATTTATAATGGATCAATGCATCAACAAAACCCTGAGCCTGCTTACTTTTTGTTTTGACAAATTGAAAGATTGGTTAGTATTCATCCCTCACTGACCTTTTAAATTGACTTTTGAATTTCTTTCAAAGTCAATAAATCTGTTTTATATTTTTATAAAAGGAAAATTACATTTTCCTAAACAAAGAAAAATATATCATGCTCTCCATAAGTTTTTATCACCAGTGAATACCTCATATTTTTATAATCATGTTAATTGGTGTACTGACATATTGTGCATTGCTTCATTCTGTGTGTTATTTGAAACTCATGCAGATAATCAATACAGTCTAATTTGGTCACTTACACTTTATAAGTTTGAACTTGGTGGTAACAGTGCAGAAGTAACCCAAAACATTTGTTATGCTAAAGGTAAAGATACATATTCCAGTGTGGTTTGTCACCTCATTGACCTTGACAAAAGTATCTGGAGCTGCTGAATTGTGTCTAATGTTACCAAAATATTGCAAAACTTTTGACTCGCCTGTGTATTTTATCAAACTAACTTTATCTGTCTTTAGTTGGTATTTGGGTTATTTTTAGTAGAGAAAGAACTTCCATTAATTGAAATAAACTTGCTTAGTCACTTGCTAATAGATTAAAGGAATATCAACCTGAGTGTGTGTTAAGTTTTTATTACTGATATAGAAAATCAAGTCTTTTTCAGTGGTGAGACATGTCACATATCATGTTACTTAATGAGATGAAAAAATCTAAAAAGATTAATTTAATATTCACCAAGAGAAATTTATAAAATGCTTTACCATAAAAGCTGCAATTTAGACACATTGAAAAAGTAGTTAATGGGATGATTGATTCAAACAAAATGGTTTACAGATTCAATGGAAACTGATGCAACAGTTTCTTTATGATGAAATCATAAACTGACATTGTATGATTTACTGCATGATAGTCTCTCTTTTTTTTTAAGGGTGGTATTTTTTAAGGTGGGTATTTTTGCATTTGGAATGTTTATGTATTTCTATACATAAATGATTAAATTGAATACTTAATGGTAATCTTTATTGCAAGATGTAAAGCAAATTGTCAATTCCTATGTGTAATCAAAATATTTTTCTTTTCCCATTTTGTCCACAATAATTTTGATTGAAGATGGCACATAATAATTTGGCATTTATGTACAACAAAAATGACTCCAGTTTTTATTTCTTATTTCATTTGCCAATATTTGTTATGTTTTAATTTTAAAAAAGGAAAAGAAAAAACTGAATAAAGCCAGCTTGGAAATTGAACATCATTATTATTATATGCGAGTTGAGGAAGAAAGCATAAAAAAGACAGTTTATATTCTAGACATAAAGGTTATAGCATAAATAATTATCAGTTTGGCAATTTATAAAAAAATACATTAATTTTAATGGATAAATAACTATTCTTTTTAATTTTCTTCAAGCAAAGCAATGTGTATATGTATAAAATAATCATATCTTTGTATAAATTTGTCAACGCGGAATTTCAGAGAAACATGAACATCAGTGATTGATGATAAAGATAAGTTACTCATTACAAACTTTGTATTTCAAAATTTTTGTTATCAATACCTCTGTTAAATTGAACAGTATCATGTTTTAGTATAGTAGCTAAGTAGTAGAGAATATATATATATATATATATATATATATATATATATATATATATATATATATATATATATATATATATATATATATAGGATCAGTGTATTAATTTATCATCACTTTTGTGCCTTTTATTGAATAGTTGTTTGTTCATATTAGACACCATTAAAACTATAGTAGGTTTTATTCTTATTGAATGCTCCATGCTTATGGCTAAAGCTTAATAAAAGCTATTCTGGGAACCTCATTCTGGAGTAATGGCAATAGCAGGTTCACAGTTTTGAGCCTTTAAAGCTTGAACTGTTATAAGATACTTTACGACCAACAATAAGATCTAAGTATGCATTTATCCAAATTGACTGCCATAAGCAGGATGTGACAAAAGGTTAATTTTTCAACATAGTTTAGCTGATTTGAATTCAAAGTTTACCTTCTTTTACACTGGTTGCCTTACAAAGGCTAAAAAAAACAATCTTCCTAACTATTTACCCATAACTCACTGGAGAAGAGATGGATTCATATCTTTCCCAAGGGCATTATTGCAAAGTGAAACACAAACAGCTTTGTCCAGAATTAGAACTTGGGTTGTTGATCTCATTTTTTGCAATGATAACCATTACATCAATGAGGCTTAAGTAACAACAGTTGTTTTCTTCAATGGAATAGTTCCATGATAGATCATAATATTCTTTTTAATAGAATTGCTCTACAGGATTATCTCATGTCAAAATCCCTTGAGTGAATAAAAATTTCTCATGACTAACATTTTTAATGAAAAAGAAATGTTTATATATATATATATATATATATATATATATATGATGCATCATAGAATGATGAAATGTAGAAAAGACAAAAACAATATAATTTTTTTTTATTTTAGACACCTATAAGAATACATACTACATGAAGGACAATTGATAAAATACTCATTTTTAGCAACATATTCATAAAGAGTTTTGTCATATAAGATCTTTCTTGACTTGACATTTCCAAGAGCCAGTATTTATAAAGAATTTAAGTGATCTTTATTCTTGCTAAACTGAATTTTTTTTCTTGATAAAAGATAGCTTTGAAAAAATCCCTTTTGCTTTACCTCTTATGACCGGCATTATTATGTACAGCTTAGATATAGTAGTAAAAATGAGGAATGTTTCAAATATTTGTGGCTTACTAATAAATTGAAGAACTTCTGTGTTTTGAGTTTTACATGATGTGTTTTCTTTTGTGTTATGGAATTTACTGAGGTTATTTGAACACTTTTCATAATAAACACCTGTAATTTAATATAGATTCACCCTTTTATTTCTTTTCATAAATCATCATCATCTACTTATACTATTAGCACAGATTCCCTTGACTATCTCTCTCTCACCATCCATCACTATCATCAGGTCCTCTAGTTGGCAAGCAGTGTCTGCATAGAGCTGAAGAATATAAGTATTTGCTGGTTAGTCAACACAGGTGCATCCATATGTGGGGGCCCTCAAGAGAACTAATTTGTTTGTCCCTGTTTCTCGAACAGTGTCCAGCGAATCTTGTTCATTTTACTTGAATGGTTTTTGAGATGGAAGGCAAGCGGCCATATAGCTGCTGTTTTGTGTGGTGCTACTTCCAGGATTTGTTCAAAATATCATGCAGGATCCTCATGTTGTTCCTATTGAACTTTTTCTCCAGACTTATAATGTGAGCCATCTCTTAGTTTACTTTCTGTTCACCTTTTTATCAAAAAAATAGGCTGAAGCTAATCTAATTCCTCTTTATGGCTTATCTTGCTTTTTATATGTAAGATTTATTTTTGAGAAGGTGATATTAAAGTATTCTATCTTTATGAGGATTTGATTGAAGAAAAAATTCTTCTCTCTATTGCTATTATGAGGGCCATCTCATTAAAAAGGCAATTATAATGCCTATGTGTTTCACATTAGGATTGTGAATTTTTTTAATATTGCTCCTTTTTTTGGCTATAACATCTAATGTTCATATCTATCAAAGAAGATATTCCGATTATCTTTGAATTTTTATTGTATTTTAATTGTACATTGGTAAAATGGTTTTTATTTATCATAATAATAGATGTTTAGAATATTTTAAGTTTTTTATAAGGTTATGAAAATTTTATAAGGTAAATAAAAAGTTATTTAAATGTCCTTTACAATGACCCAACCCAATTGGTTGGGGCTGTACAATATGCCAACTGCATCTCTGCTGAGGAGTAAATCCCTACCCCCATTAGTGTTCTGGATATGACACTAAACCATCTGCGGGTGAGGCTTCAGTTCTGAATATAGAATATCCCTTTATTGCCATTACTCTCAGGTTCCCTCCAATCTGGAGTGGTAGTACCTGTTAGTATCCTATCTATGGATAAAATAGAACTACTTAGCAGTTTACTATTCTTCAAATGATTTGATGGTATATAAATAAATGATTGTGGTTAAATTGAAGTATTACTATTACATAGCAATGCTTGAAACCATTTAACTGTGTGCAAATACAACTATTAGTCTTAGTTAGCAAGACTTGAAATGATTTAACTGTGTGCAAAAGAAATGAATTATGCTAAATAGAATTATTCATCTTTAGATATCAAGACTTAAAACCCATTAATTGTGCTCCTTTAAAAATGTTACCTACAAACTAATAGTTTACAAATCATTTATTTAGTATATATGTATAAATAGGATTTGGTATTAAATAACCTACAATATGCCATAAAACCCAACCAACCAACCAACCAACCAACCAACCAGGGGAAGTCCCCATAATATAATGTTTAAATTGCTGGACTGTGGAATCATAATGAGTTTTAACTCCAGTCACACGATTACATTCACTTTTGGACTAATATCCTTGGGAAAGTTATGGATCCCCTCAAAACCCCACCTATGGGTTCAGTAGTACCACTACTGTTTTTCTACAAGGATTACTTTGGCATTGAATAACCTATGAAGGTTAATATTCCATTAAATAAAGAAACCAAAGTAAACCTACCAACCATTTACAATGACCACAAACAATGAAATAAACTTACATATTTTTTAATTACAGAACAAACAAAGATAAAAATTTTGAATAAAAGTTTGAATTTGTTATAAATATTCATAGAGTTTTAAATGACTTGGAATGTTAGTGATTATTGATCAAATAGGTCTATTTAACAAGTATTAGTATTAGAATACTTGATACCAAGTAACTGTAAATTATTTGCGGTAAGAATAGTAACTTGTAGTTTGAATTGTTACTAAGTATTATCATTATTATTTATTACTTGAAACCATACAAATGCATGCAAATTATTTGTATAAGATAGGAATACGTGATATCATAACTGTGTGCAAAAAAATGGAAAAAAATTAAACAACTGTACAAAAATATAAATATGAACATACAATGAATGTTATTCCCTAACCTCTTGGCATAAAATAAACCTAGTCAGTTTGATGTGCTGTTAAAATCAATCATAAAAATACAATGGATTTTACAGTATAAAACTTACATTGAAGATTCAATTGTCGGATACTTTGGTTGCAAGTACTATTTTAAAAACTGTCATGTGATCTATATTTTTGAATGAAATGCATGGCACCTTAGCAAGCATATTATCATCATCTCCTGCTGTTGTATGTGAGCTGGTTAGCATAACAAGGAACAATATATTACTTTATACAGCAATTTCTTTGATTCCGTGGTGGTGAAATCTTGGGCCATCTTTATGCTGCATTTTTGTTAGTCAAAGTAAAAATATTGTGTTGTAGTAATATCACTGATTAATAGCCAGTATATTTTAGCCATGAAAGCAACTTTATCTCCTATCATGACTTTTACTAATACAATAACATTTTCATCCCAGAAAGCACTTGTTGCCAGTGGAGAATTATGTATATGTTGATTTCTTGCCAGAGGATGCTGCCACTCTGCATTCATCTCCACTTGCTTCCTGGGTATGACGTGGAAAAAGTTTTTATATTCTCTGGCGGCATGCATATTTTGATGATTAAGTAGTCGACTAAGTTATTGATGTTTTGTGGAAGATGTCCAACTTATAAAGCCATTTTGTCAGATATTATGTAAGACAATATGTCAAAATGACAGGCTGCTTCAGTTAAGGCCAGTCAACTTTACTTGACAACCTTTTGTGCTTCCTAATATCAAAGTTTGTTCTGGACCGGTTTTTGTGGCTTGAAACAGTGAATCATCATTGATGGGCTTTAATATTTGATTTGTTACTCTCATTCATTGCTTTTGTCTCAGAACATTCAGACTGGTATTTTGGAGTTATGTACACAAAATTGGAATCACAGACTATTTTAAAGAAAGAATAGACTTACAAAAATTTCTATCCCTGTCCCATATTGATATCATAAATGAATATTTGATGGAAGGGTATAATATATATATATATATGGATTTTTGCAAGGTATTTCATATGGTATCTCATTGTCATTTACTAGTAAAAATGAAAAACTTAGGTATTTATAAAAGAAATAAATAGTATAGTGTAAGATGTTTTAACAGAACTATGAAAGTAAAAATTGCTAACAATCATTCGGAAAGACAGAATATACCTTCCAGTGTTACTCAGGGATCAGTATTGGGACATTTCTTGCTTTCATTTTTCATAAAGGATTTACCTAAGGATATAAAGTCAGATATAAGATTATTTGCTAATGATGTCCACTGCTGGAGAAGTGGGGGCAAACTCATAAGTGACATACTCCTGTGGACCCCTTCACATGGACGAGCCAAGGCAGGATGACCAGCAGAAACCTATATGCAACAACTCTGTGCCAATACAGGAATACTTGAAGACCTAGCGTGAGCAATGGATGATAGAGACGGGTGGCGAGAGAGGGTCAAGGAGATCTGTGCTGTTGGCGTAACATGATGATGATGATGATAAATTACTTGTATCATTATCAAAAGAAAAAACCCAGATGGATCTGAAGAAATTTTCATAGTGGAAACATATTTGGAAGTTAAAATTTGATATAAAAAAATATAAAGTACTACATATTGGATCCCAAAACATTTAAGTTGAATATAAATTAAGCAACAAGGAAATCAAAAACATAAATGAGGAATATGATCTAGAGGTTTGCTTTGATGATACATCTAAAACTAACAATCATATTTTGTCTATTGGAATGACTGACTGGATAGTTAGAACTTTTATTTCTAAAGAAGCTTTCATTGCCCAATGCTACTCTCAATATTTTTATTCACTGTTTTTTTAAACTGGAATTCTAGCAAAACTCTGCTCTGTTGTACCCCATCTGAGTATAAATAAGCAACCAAAATCTCACCAGAGTAGCCCTGCTTGACCACAAGCAAAGAGAACCAGAGAATAGCACTGTTCTAGTAGTTCTACATTGTTCCAGTAGTTCTTGCCACTTCTCTGCTGCTCATGCCTGCCCACTACTACAACTGTTCTTTTAGGGTATTCTTATTACCACTACTACAACTGTCCTTTTCAAGGCACTTGTCTTTATACTACTACCACTGTTCATTTTAGAGCGCTTGTCTTATTTCTACTGTCCTTATCAGGGCACTTTTCTTGCCACTACTACTGTTGCCCTTTTCAGAGCAATGATGACTGATTAACAGCTTTACTAACCAGCCAGTTTGATGCAGTGATTCCATGTGTCAGACTGATCAGTGCAGCAATGTGTAGCAACTCAAACCATTTTACCTGGTTGACAATCTACTAATCTTATGCACTGATGACACCAATCCCTGAGTGGTAGATATCATCCAGACCACCAATGTCTTCACCAGTAGTGCAGTGATACCTTGCAACTCATACTGTATTCTCAGGCCAATGATCTGCAAGCCTCAGGTCATCAGTCCATGAGTGGATGACACCACTTGGACCAATGATGACTTCATCCACTTGCTTGTCGCTAATGTCGACTAAACTCCAGATTAACTGCTGATTCAACCATTAGGATGTTGACTAGTTTACCTTAACAGTCTGATACATCTAGCAGTCCGCAGTCTACCTGGTCTCATAGCTGCACTAGCAACCTGTTTAAATATCATTCAGTCTCACTGTCATTTGACAGTTGAGTCTATGCCTTCGACATAAACAGGAATTTTTCTTAAACACTTTTTTTGTTATTTCTTGCCAAATGAAAATTGGCTTTTAAACATACCTTGTTGCATTTTATTATCCTTACCTTTCCTGTTTTATTTCACTCCTTTCCAAAAGTCTGCAGGATTGACATATTTGTTGGCCCTGCAACAAGGCAAATGATGTTTTAAAAATAGAAAAAAACTTTAATAAGACCTCATATAGAATATTGTACTCAGGCCTGGGCTCTCATGTTGAGATATGGAAATTGGTGTGTAATATTGAGATTGGAGGGTATACAAACCAGAGTGATAAGAATAATACAAAGAGTAAAAGATTACAGTTACAAGCAGAGATTAGTGAAATTAGAATAGACTACTTCACTAGAAAGAAGAATGAGAGGTGATATAGCAGAAACTCTGAAAATAATTAACGGAATTTCTATTTTTGGCAGACATTTTTTTCAATATTTCTCCTCAAATTGGAAATTCACAGTTAAGGCAGATTAAAAAAAAAAAAAGTCTACTCACCATTTAGATGTTTTTGCCTCTAGGGTAATTGATTTTTGAACAAATTCCTTAATCAGATCAAAAACAGTAATTGTGTAAAAAAATTCAAAGATTAAATTGGATCATTTCAGAAAAAAAATGATAAGAAAAAGAATTTAAGATGGAATTTTAGGGAACTATCAAATGAATTACTCAACAGATTTTGATCTGTATATTTTGTATTAATTGTATATGTGTTCTGTGCAAAGATTCTTTTCTTTTTTGCTGTTAAGATTGATGAGAAGATAGTAAAAAGAGGCGATGCCCCAGGAGGCATACAAACAAAGAAGAGTTTAATGTATTTATTGATTAGTCAATGTTAACCCCATAGCAACCCATCTAGAGTTATTTCATGCCTAAAAGTTTGAGAATTGCATTCATTGTAGATTTTTATTTATATTTTTTGAGTAATTATTTCTAAAGAGGATTTTGTGGAAACTTATGATATCAAGTATTCATATCTAATACAAATAATTTGCACACTGTTGTAATGATAATTATTATATGGTTTCAAGTAATTATTTATATCTAATAGTCTTTTATTTGTATTGTTAAATGGTTTCAAGTAAATAATGATAATAACCTTTAGTAAACAATCATAGCTTCTAGTAATTCTGATGGAAGTCTGATCTATCCGATGAAATAAAACAGGATTTCTTCCAAACTGTGGCTATATCAATACTACTGTATAATAGTACCACATGGATGCTAACAAAACTCATTGAGAAAAATCTAAATGGAAATTACACAAGAATGCTATGAGTAATCTTGAACAAATCTTGGAAGCAACATCTCATGAAATAACAGCTGTACAGCTACTTATTTCCCATCTTAAAAACCATCCAAGTAAGATAAACAAGATGTGGGACACTGCTGGAGAAGCAAGGACAAACTTATAGGTAATGTTCTTCTATGGACATCTACACATAGATGTGCATTTTTTGACTGACCAGCAAGAACTTATTTACATCAGCTTTGTGCAGACATAAGATGTAGTTTGGAAGATCTTCCAGTAATGATGATAAGGACAGATGGAGAGAGAGAGTCAGGAAAATCTATGCTGTCAGCATGATGATGAAGATGATGATGACTCCTATTAAATACAGATAATTTAAACTACATCTTTTTGACCCAGATCAAAGTAGATGTGAAATCAATGACAATAAAGGGGTACTTCACACTACTAAAAGTACCAGAGCTTCACCATCAGATGCTGTTTAGTGTTATACCCAGCACATACCCAGTATCTACAGTACAAAGACCGAGCTCAAGACTGGAATCATCCTTCAGTGTATCCTCAAGCCATGGTTTAAATTGTACCACTTCTTTTCTTCTACAAGGATTACTTTGACATTAAGTAACCCACAAAGGATGATATGTCATTTAACAAAGAAGCCAAAGCTTCAGGGTGTTGCAGTTTTATTTTCTGCCAGTATATTTGTATTGATTTATTGTGAAAATTATTTTCTTTTATCTTCAATAATTTTGAAATTAGGAATTTTGAATTTATAATTTGCTTAGGTTATTTTGAGAGTTGTAGCTATTATTTAAATATATTTGATGAAAGTAAAGGATGTAAGGAGCTTTTAATGAGTGTTGGCTATCTGTTCTATTATATTTTGTATTATGATCATAAAATGCTAAAATCACTAATATATAATAACAAGATGTTAAATTATGGCAGATATTTTATCAGTTCACTTAAGAAAGATTCTGGTAAATGAACAGCTTACTTCTTTTGACACTAATCTTTACTATCTTTTGTGTGAACACATGATCTTTATAATTTTTGTAATGTGGAGTTGTGAATCATTTGAGATTGTTAAAGTATTTTCATTATTGAACTCATCTGTTGTAATTTGGATTTTTGACATTTTGATTGGAGAGTTGCGATCAAAATTTCTGACATTTTTGAAATAGTTTTTTTTTTAAAAACGTTTTTATTTTTGAGCTGTAATTCAAAATTGTGTTCTATGTGTCTTTACAGCATTTAGATTTATGACATTTCACTGTGGAATATTTTTTTACTTTGGCATGAGAAGTTTAGAACTGTTATTGGTTCATTGATTAGTTGGACTATTTAGCTTCATTCTTGATATTCTGAATTTAGAATAATTTTTTGAATTAAGATTTTTTGTATTATTTTAAAGTCAGGAAGCCATATTGTTAGTTTGACTATTGATTCATTAAATTTATTCTCTGTTCTGTATTTCTCACATTGCATTTTGAATGGTCTACTGTAATTCATTCTTTGTAATGAAATAGTTTGGAAATTTCTATAAGTTAATGGTTGTCTGTCAGTTATTCTTAGTGTTTTGGGTTAATTGTACAAAATATTTTTTATCATACATACCTTTATTTTATACCTGATTTTACAGCATGGAATTATGAATAACCTTGGCAAATTTTTATTCACATTATCATTTGTATACTACACTATGTGGAAGTTATTAAATCATTATCGATATGCTGTAATTGGTATTTGTAAAGATGAAAGTATTGAAAAAATATATTTTAAAAAAATACTATTTCTTTTCAGGTTTTGTTTCATATCCATAAAAAATTTGGTCAATATACATCTCTTTTTGATAGACAAACTTTGTGTTGTCAATCCTGTCATATGCTAATACTATCCCTTGCCGATGGATAAGACCCCACCCCCAAAAGGATATCCTGGGTATAACTCTTAACTGTATCTGGTAGTTAGGTTGCACTCCTAGAGCTCTCAAGAACGTTAAGTACTCCTTCATTTCCTTTTCTCTCAGATCCACTTGAACTTTGGTGGTAGTACCTATTATGGTCCCATCTATGGGTCAAATAGATCTGTTTGAAAATTATTTGTATTAAGTAGAATATTTGATATCTTATAACTGTAAATTCTTTGTATTTAGAATAGTTGCTTGAAACTATAACTGTTTACAAAAGATTATTATTATTAGTAATTTGAAACCATTTAACTGTGCAAGCCAATCATTATTATTAAATAGAAATTGTTACTTGAAACCATTGAATTATGTATAAATTATTTTTATCAGATAGGACTATTTAACATTATATAACTGTGCAAAAAAACTGAAGAAACAGTTACACAAAAATCGAAATATAAATGTACAAAGAACATGATTTCATAACCTCTAAGTATAAAATAACTTCAGACAAGTTGACTTGCTGTTAAAATCAATCAGTTAACCTTTGTGTTACTGATATTGTTTTTACTATTTTTGGGTGATTTATTCTACAGCCTTCTTTACATATACAGCATATATTCATATTTAAAATATTGAGACAATGCAATTTTCTACTTCCTTTTTAAATATAAACATCTCTGTTTAGAATGTTAACAATCTCATCAAACCTTATTTGTAAAACTGGCTCATGACATCATTACATAATATTTTTTGATAATATGAATAAGAGATATTTTACAGGAGCTAAGCGTAATATAAGGCCTCATTGTGTACAGAACCAGGTAACAGGGTTTGACCCCAAAGTCAAACATCTGCCGAGTAAACTAATAACTGAATGATAAAAGGGTTTAAGCTCATGTGTGAACTGAATGAAATAGGAAAACTAATGATTTAGAATTACATATATGCACTGATTGATTGACTGAAAGAAAGAGAAGGAAAAAAGGGAAAATGACAGATTTGTTTTAAGGCTCTTAACACATTCCTCTCTTTATAAACTGATAAAACGACAGTTGCAAACCCATTGAAAAGGCTAGCCTAATCTAATTACAACATCAAATAATAGATGTGTGAACTAAATGATAAATATGTGTTTGTTAAATTCTTTGATCACCCAGGAACAAATGGCAATCAATGACTTTCGTGTTTTGTTCAGGAGCAAGTGTGATGAGAAGATAATAATCAAGAGTTGTGAGAAATTATGAAACCTAATCTAGTGGAGTTTAATTTTTGAAAAAGAAGCTCCTAGTTTTAGAAACTTATTTTCGTTAGGGCAATTGTTTTAATAGCTCTCTTTATTGACACACATGTCATTCTTTATATTCTCATATGGCTGTTAGAGATGAGTTTGTAGTGATAGCACATGAATATATTGGTGACATTATTTTAGAAAATAAAATTAGTAAACTCTGAAAATAATGCTGCCTAAAGTAACCCAGAAATTGGAAAAGAAAATCTGAAAAAGTTTTTGCATTGATTTGCAATTATCTGATGTAAAAAAAGCCATGTAGCTTTGCATGTTGGTTGTGTAAGTGACCATTCTCTAGGAAGCATTTGTTGCCATGCATATTTGAGTCCATAATATGACCATCACCTTATGCATAGTCATAAGTTAGTGTGTGTATAAGTGATGGTCCTGTGGAGACAGGAGAAATGAACTAGAAACTTGGGTGACATTTAGTTGGTGCACATAGAATGGACTTCAATGAGAGAGAAATAAAACAAACATCATTGAAGGAATTAGATTTTGCTTGGGAAGGAAGAACACAAATTCCATATACCTTTGTGAAAAGATATGAAAAAACAAGTTTTGTGGTATTGATATAATATTAGTTGGCTTGATAACTAATATAAGACTCTTACTAAAACTTCAATAATCCACAGTTCTCATCAGTTAATAATTACTGATGCACTTTGTAAAGAATCCACTCATTTTCATGGAAAATTCATTACAAGGGCACACTTAAATCTATGAGCATATCACAATAAAAGGAGTATCCTGTATTTAAGTAAAAAATAAAAAAATGAAAAAATACATATATATTGTTTGTAAAGTCTTAAAATGAGAAAAAAATGGGGAACTGTGATTGTCATTGTTCAGAACCAGCTATTAAGATTTACTTAAATTTGAATAAAAAGTATTAATTTTTACAATCAAAATGCAATAAATTTAAATTTCTGGGTGAACCAGATCTGTAACAACATTAATGAATTTATAAATCTTTTCAATAAAGTTGTTTAAACCATACCTTGTTCTTTAAAGGGACAATAATTTTTGTTAATTTTCTTTTGATAAAGGACTTAATAAAACATTCAAATCAAAGAGAATTCTTTTCCTTTTTTTTTAAATGTTTACTGAGGTATTTTGAAATTCAAATGAATAAAAATTAAGAATTATGCATCTTTGCAAAATCTTCAAAAGCCATCCACAAACTTCCTGTTGATGATTAATGAAGGGTTCTGTACAGGGACTGGGTTTGTTTTGTTTGATAATGCTGAAATATGATATCTTTTATGCAAAAGCAAATGAAAGAAATTGGGTGCTTTTTGGGAGTATGTAGTCCTCTCTTAACATGAAAGACAGCTTGTTATCTGTGTAACATTCATGCATATTTCATTGGAGTTTTCATTTGCAGTTCTCAAAGGGAATGTTGCCATTTGATCATTTTTATAAATTTATTGTTACTTGAGAATATCACTTGTTATAATAGCAGAAATAGTTGTCTTTCATTATTATTTAGTTTGCATACTTTCATCAAAATTAGTCAGGTAACATGAGATGTTTAATGGATTTTTTGTGATGTTAGAAGTTTGCTTCAGATACGATTGAGTTGTTTTTAGCTAGCATACTATTTCTTATTATAATGACAGAAATAAGAACAGTATTTTAAAATCTTGCTGTTTATAACTGGCATCAATATTTAAATGAGCATCTCATAGATCCTGCTTTAAAGGATATAAAAATGAAAATAGTTTTTAATTTTTATTCATTTGAATAGTTTTTCATTGAATATTTGAGTTTAATGCTTATAGAAGGGTCAGCTGAAAAGTTCATAGCCTGACCAAGATACTCTTATGGAATGTGATTAAATTAGGTTTATTTTTTAACATTATTCCCCTTGTCATATACAGACTTTTTCCATTAGTGTTTCAGTGCTTGGATTCCATATGTCAAAAATGTTATCAACAGCAGATATTATATTATATGAATTTTTTTAGGTCACCTTTGTAAGAAGTAAAATATGAATTTTAATGTCTGTTTTATAATGCACTATCTGCAGGGCTGAAATGAGGCTAAGTTTAAATCTTAGTGTCTCATCATATAAATTATTATATGTTCAACCAAGTATGGTAAAAGATTTAATCACTCTGTCTGTGGGCTAAGAATAAACTTACTGTGAGGTAAGAAAGACTCCACCAAAAAGAGGGTGTCTTGGGTATGATACTAAACTGCATCTGATGGTGAAGTTCCAAATCTGGGAAGAGTGGAATACCTATTCATTGCCATTATTCCTTGGCCCACTTTGATCTGGAGGGGAGTGGCAGTTCCTGTTAGAGTCACATGTTTGGATCAAATATATCTTTTTAAAGATTATTTCTATTCAATAAGACCTTGTGCCAAAAAAACCCTAAGAAACAATGGTATAAAAAATGTAAATATGAATGTATAATGGATCCAATTACCTAACCTTAAAAGCCTACTAGAAAAATTTACACATAAAATGTAAGCATAAATGCACAATGAAGGCAATTCCATAACCTCTATGTATAAAACAACCCTGAACAAGTTAGCATGTCATTAAGATTAACCAATTCTGAAAGATTTAGGCAATAGAAATAGATTGTTGAAATTGTTGAGTATAGAATGTGTACATAAAAATTGTAGGTTAAAAGGATATGAAATGAAGAAAAAAATCTTAAATATGCAAATATACAATAATGATATAAAAGTTATATATGGATGGCCCATTTTGTGAGATCTGCAAATGTATTTTCTGTGGGCTGGCAGGCACTGTTTCCTTCTTTTTAGGTAAAGTTAAAACTTTCAGTAGAATTATAGGGTATTTTATTTTATTTTATTCTATTGTTGTATTTTATTGTTTGTTTTATTATTTTTAAAATTTAAACTTTATTTATCTATTAATCCCCACGAAGTAATTGTTACAGCAACAAAACATTGCTATATGGATAACGCAAAATACAAAATTTTTATTTTTTTTGTCAAAATCTCTAGTTCATATATTTTCATAGCCTTATTTTTCATTCCTTAAAGTATTTTTCCCATTTCTTTATGACCTTATACTACTTTCAGTTAAATTGTACATGCCATCATAAAAGCATGATTCTGGTTTTGTCTGAGGAATTCTTCCAGAAGTTTTGCTTAATATTTTGAACTTGTGGAAAATGCTCACCTAATAAGGAGTATTGCATGGAGTGAAATGAGTAATCATCAGGTCTGCTGAATATACCACATTGGGAAGTACATCCAATCCCTACTCCACCATTAATGGCTGCATCACATTTGTAATTTAACCCAGTCAGCTGGGGCTCTATAATATGCTAACTCTATCTCACCCTCAACAAGTGTCCTGGATAACCATCTGATGGAGAGGCTCCAGCCCTGGAACTTTGGAGAATGTGGAATACCCTATTCATTGCCATTATTCCTAGGTCCACACTGACCTGAAGTGATAGTACCTGTTAGGGTCCTATCTATGGGTCAAATAGAAGTATTTGATCATTTGCTATACTTGAAACCATTAAACTGTTTGCAAATAAATTGGATTATTAGTATTACATAGCGATACTTGGAATTATTTAACTATGTGCTGGCGAATGAATAATGTTGAATAGAATTGTTAGCATTAAATAACAATACTTGAAACCATTTACCGTTGTGTAAATAAAACTATTACTGTTTGTTAATTCCAATAAAGAGATAAGTGAACTTTGGATACTCCTCAGATTTCTCTAACATTATGCAAAACATGATAAAAAACTTTTGTAATAACGTAATGATCCATCATTTGGTATGCATGTTCTAGCAAGGATAAAGAAGATAGAAAAGAAAATGTGTATAGCTCATCAGCTCAATAATGGTTGAGAATTAAAATTACTGTAATTGCTTTTATTAATATTGAGTGTTTCCTTTGTTTCTTGTTCATTTGTGAGCATTGATTTGGTTAGTTGGAAATCATAGATTAATTTAAATTCAGTATTTTCTGAAGGAAGTTTCCAAATCAA